>WOXC01001824.1:0-213488 GCA_011680675.1 Gymnobelideus leadbeateri
ACTGTTTACATTCCTACATGGAAAGATGATATTTGTAACTCATGTAACATTCTCAGTATTAGGGTGGTTGGAGGGAAAAAATATATAGAGGGCACAGAGTGAGTTGAATATGAAGGGATGATATCTAAAAAACTAAAATTAAGAGGTGAGAGAGGAATGTACTAGGAGAAGGAGAAAGGGAGAGGTAGAATGGGGTAAATTATCTCACATCAAAGAGGAAAGAAAAAGTTTTTTCAGTGGAGGGGAAGAGGGGGAGCATCAGATTTGAATTAAGGTGGGAACAATACACACTCAATTGGGCATGGAAATCTATCTTACTCTACAGGAAAGTAGAGGGGAAGGGGATAAAAGGAGGGGGTGATAGAAGGGGGATATATTGGGGGAGGGAAAAATCAGAAGCAAAAACTTTTGAGGAAGGACAGGGTCAAAGGAGAGACTTGAATAAATGGGGAGTGGGATAGGATGAAGGGAAATATAGTTAGTCTTTCACAACATGACTATTATAGAAATACTTTGTATGACTACATGTGTATAAACTATATTGAATTGCTTGCCTTCTCAATGAGGGTGGATGGAGAGGGAGGAAGGGAGAGAATTTGGAACTTAAAGTTTTAAAAACAAATGTTAAAAATTATTTTTACATGCAACTGGGAAATAAGATATATAGTCAATGACGTATAGAAACCTATCTTGCCCTACAGGAAAACAGAAGAGAAGAGGAAAAAGGGGGGGTGATAAAGGGAGGGCAGATTGGGGAAAGGGGTAATCAGAAAACACATTGCCTTAGGGTGGAAGAGGGGAGAGATAGGGAGAAAATTTGAAACTCAAAATCTTGTGGAAGTGAATGTTGAAAGCCAGAAATTAATTAGTAAAAAAATAAATAACTGGTTAACAATAGAATCAATGCTTTCAAGTGAGGCCTTAATAAGCATGATATATTGTGAGAGGATAGAGGGATAGAATAATGGGGGTTCACAACAGATTTAGGCAGAGAAAAACAGTGAGAAATGGACATTTTTGGTGTAATTTTGGTGTAATCAAGGAATTTTAATATTTGGTATATATGATTAAGATGCAATTAAGTTGAAGGTCATGGGAATTGAGAAGGTTAATGAATTGTGATGGAAGGGTGTTTGAGAAGACATTAAAACATATATTAAAATCCCTGAATATAAGGGCAGGGGTTAGGTGGAAAGGAGGGCTAGAAAACAGGTACTGGAATCTTTGAGAAAGGAGGGAGAATAGTTGTGGGGCTTATAGATGACAGTAATCAGGATTGGGATAGAGTAGCATAGACATATGGATTGACCTCAAAAGAGGAAACTGCTGAATGTGGCAGCAGGAGAATCTTCTGGAATTGGCAATGAGGAGCAAGAAGTATTCATTTCTACTTTTCTCCTCACCCAGAATTTCAGAGGTAGTGGCAGAAGGGGTGTGAGAGAAGAGGGATCCAATACTGGAAAGGGTTACCAGGGACTTTGTGTTTTCTGGGGAGAGCCAGGTTTCTTGAAGTGTAGGAATGTTTGAAGTCAATGGAAAAGGTCTAAGTTGAAGAAAAGTTTGTTGATGATAGAATGAAGGTTTCAGTAAGCACAGTGGAAAGGGGGGGCAGAGCATAATAGAGACACAGGAGGGGAGAGCTAAGGTGGATGAGGATGAAGGAGGGAGGAGAAGGGAGCCAATGACTGCATCCTGGGCATCAGGAGAGGAAATGGTAGGAGTATGCTAGCCAAAGGAGTGAAATGTAGAACATTCAATGGTACTCTGAACTCCAAGGGTTCAGTGTCTACAGAGGATGGTGCCAATTCTCTCTCAAGTATCAAGGGAAAATAAAGGAATCTGGGTCAGTAAATACTGGTAATTAGGTTTCTTGAGACCTGACTAAAATTTACATTTAGGACCAGTTCCTTTATCTCACACTAAGATGATGGAGGATGATGCTGAAGAACCATGTTGAGAAGATTCTTTGAATGGAGACCCATATGTTGGACCTGCTGCTAGTGACCCTACTTCTAGATGAGGTCCTAATAATTAGAGACCTGAGGTTTTAGGCTCTGGTCTCAAGCAAAATCCTGGTGGAAAGAGACCTGGTGTCTGAGGTGATTGGTGTCTTTGGTTCTGGGTGAGGTCCAATTTAGCAAAGGCCTATCCTCCTCATCCCAGTTCAGTCATCATGGAAAACTGTAGCATTTTTTCACTGAATCAAGGCAGAACAACAGTACTCTAGGATTTTGGTGGTAGGGTTCAGGAGACCTGTAAAACCAAACTCTGAACAGAGTTGATGGTAGGACATACCTACCTTGGCTCCCATGATAGTGGCTGGAGAAGTACTTCTTTGTAGTCTTATACAAAGAATAAGTTCCTTATTATGATGTTTACTCCCTGGGACCCTGGAGATGTTTTTACCTCTGTATTCTGACTTCTGGACTCATCATTCAATGAAAACTATTCCTTCCAAAGTTACCAGTGATCTATGAATGGCCAAATCTAAAGTCTCCATGTTTCTTTAACATAAAGGTATAAGAGCAGGTGATGTCAGTTGCCAGGACAATGGTGGGCAATATGACCAATGTGTCTTCCTCACTTGTTTCCAGAAAATCAATGAGGGGATCATCAAGGCTGAGTCCTACCTCCTAGAAAATGCTCTAGATGCCCAGAGCACTTTTAATTTAGCCATCAGTTCTTATGCTTTGGCCCTTGGGACTTCATTTCACCCTGGTTTTCGTGTCATCTTTTCAAAACTGAAGAAAGAAGCTCTTGTTAAAGGTATGGCAATTAATTTTTCCATTCCATCATTAGTTACTGATTATTTCCTATGCCTGAGACCTTTTACTAGGCATGGAGAGGAATACAATGACAGTGAGGATGGTAATGGCTGGAAATCAGGAGATCTAGGTTCGTGTTCTAGTTCTATAGCTCACTAACTACATCACCTTGAACAAGTCACTTAACCTCTCTAAGACTTATTGTCATTCTTCTGGAAGACAACAGTCATAGCCTAGGGCCCCCCAAAACCTGTAGAATTTCATAGACTGGGTTCAATCTTGAAGGTTCACCCTGATGGGTCAGTGTCTCTCTTGGTTTATTGTCCCCCATTTGAAGTTATTTCAGGAAAATGTGTAATATACCTATATTTGAGCTCATGGCTAGGCTTCCCCAGATATAGTAAAAGGGACCCCCAGCTCCTACAAGGAGTCAAGTTAGCATAAGCAAATTTAAGGTGGCATAGCCTTTATTTCACTGTACCAAAAATACAGAAGATGCAAAAGTTTCATAGATATCATAAACAGATACAGAAAACTCATAAGGTCCTCAAGAGCCTATGAGCATGGATTTGCTATCAGGACAAACCTTTGACATTCCCGAAAGTCCCATTTTCCCATAGAGTCCCACACAGCTGTCTCCCCACAAAACCTATAGAGCTACCCTGTTGTTAGGATTTTCCCCAGAAAGCAAATATACATGGATGACAGCTGAACAAACAATTCCCAGCCCACCAAACTAGTACCGTCCATGTGACTTAATGATTTTATACTCTGAGAAGAATACTGTGCAGGAGCTGTGTGTATTCTTGTCTGCTTTCTTTAAGGAATATGTTATATCAGAAATTCTCTAAATATATAATCCAACTGCCTAACTCCCAAACTTGGGTTTACCTCTGAAGCAACTCCCCAGAATTGGTCCTACTCAGATATTGTTCTTTTCTGGCTAAAAGGCTAGATTCCAGGATGCTGCTGTCTAGGGCCTTCATAATCTCCCCTCCTCTTCACAGGAGGTATGCTTCAACACGTGTCTCTCTTTGCCATACGCTTCTGCTGAAAGTCACCATCAACTGCTCCTATGGGCGGGGGGATATGCACATGGCCATGGGTCCTCTTGCCCACCCCAACCCCCAAATGCTGCTCTATTGATGTTGTCTGTCTTCTCAAAGTCCAGAGTACAAGAAAGAGGAAATTGGTTTCCCAAGTTGTTTTTATAGGTCACAGAAAGGAATAGCTGCTCTGAAAAGAATCTGATCCTCCAAATCTCAGCCAGACAATTAATAAAAGCTCCTTATGTTCTATCAGCAAGTCATATACTCATGGATCACTCCTCAAGGGGTGAAACTTCTCATGTGCTGTCCAACAAAGGTCTATATCCTTTGACCTTATCAAGTCACTTCAGGTCATATTAATCAATCCCACTGATCAAATCCATTGATAGTCTATTTTCCAAAGTTGTTCCAAAGTAACTCATAAATTATCATAAAATATGCATTTTTGTGGAAATAATAGAAACGCATAGATCCTTGTCCTCATAATGGTTATACTCTAATTTGTAGATGAAATATATCACACATAAAAATTTAATGGAAAGAAGGCAGTGTACAATAGTTGCATCCATACTTTGGCTTTGTTACTTCCTGTTTCTTGGCTCCAACTCACACCAGGCCAATAAACTCCTTTGTTTGGTCCTTGAATCTCTGCTTGTTGTCCAAATGCTTCCACTTGAAACAGAAATTCTGCTGCTACTGACATTCCAGTGATGGTGAGACCTAGGGGTTTCCTAGGGACCTACATGGACACAAGGGATTCCCCTACCTCTTCAGGGGCTTGTCTGCTCTCTGTGTAGACAAAGTGTTCTTAACTTTCTTGGAGTCATGGTGAAGCCTATGAATCCCTTCTCAGAATGGTTTTAAATACATAAAATAAAATACATAAGGTTATAAAAGTATTATAATATTTCACTGCATTAATGTATTATAATTTATTTGACTTCTTCTCTATCAAAGGGGTGTGTGTGTGTGTGTGTGTGTGTGTGTGTGTGTGTGTATGTGTGTGTGTGTGTGAGATTATTGGGATCATAGGATAATAGACTTAGAACTAAGGGGAATCCTAGAGGTCATCTGGTCTAACCCCCTGAAAAATGCAACATAGATGATAAGTGACTTGCCCAAGATCACTAAGTAGTAAATACAAAGCCAGGGCTTGAATCCAAGCACTAGATGAGTAATACAGATATTACATAGCATTTAGAGAAGGGGGAGATGTTAGGAATTTATATTCTATATAATTTCAGCAAATTTACTTTCCATTAATTTTTTTTAGGCAATCCACCCATTTATCGTTTTTGGAAAAATGATTTAAAAAATAAAGATACCACTGTTCCCAGTGTTACTACAGCCCAGATGGTAGAAACCACAGCATATGCTTTACTTTGCAGTATACTTTTGAACAACATAGATTATGCTAACCCCATTATCAAATGGTTGTCTGAAGAACAAAGATATGGAGGCGGGTTTTATTCTACCCAGGTAATATTTCTTTTTTTTTTTCAGATAATATTTCTTTCTTTTTTTTTTTTTAAAGCAATTGGGGTTAAGTAACTTGCTCAAGGTTACACGGCTAGTCATTATTTATGTGTGGGTGCTCATTTTCTGAGGCTGGATTTGATCTCAGGTCATCCCAACTCTGAGGCTGGAGCTCTTACTCACTGTGCCACCTAGCCGCCCCTTTTAGGGCAATTGGGGTTAAGTAACTTGCCCAAGGTCACACGGCTAGGTTTTTGTTTATGTGGGTTAAGTGTCTGAGGCCGGATCTGAACTCAGGCCCTTCTGACTCCAGGGCCAGCGCTCTACTCACTGCCACCTAGCTGCCCCCAGGTAATATTTCTTAATGCTGTTTCCTCATCCCTTATTTATTTTCATGGTCTCCTGCATACCATGTATATTCCTTTCCCATATCTTTGCTCCCAGCAGTTCTACCAGAAACATAAAAATATGTTATTTCAATAAACCTTTGGAAAACAGGATTTTAGAGTCAGAAGGGACCTTACAGATCACCTAGTCCAATCTGTTCATTTTACAGGTAAGGAAACTGAAGTTCAGAGAGGATTAGTGCCTTACCCAAGGTCACACAGGGGGTAGGGTGAGAGTTCCAGTATTCGAACCCACCTCTTCTGACCAAGATTAATAAAATTTCTTACACAGTTAACCTGTGGATCAAAATTGGATCTTTTGGTGTATTTGCATTGAGTTTGATCTTGGGGGCATCACAGTGACCATATTCTCTTTGACTTGTGTCCTACCCAGACTTTCTTCTGGGAACAGCAGTTGGAGCTCATCTAAATTTCCAAAATAAAGGGTGAAAGCCTTGATTTCTATACGAGCCCTCAGATTAACAGTTCAACTCAATTAAACAAGCATTGATTAAATGATTTCCATCTATACTTAAAACATATAAGTATATGTGTATAATATGTATTCAATATATACATATAGATATACTTGTATATGTTATCTCCCTCATTAGGATGCTTGATAAATGTCCATTATTTCTTTGATTGATTCTACTATGTAAACAATACGTTGAGCACAATGTAGGTTTTGTTTAGCTTTTGTTGTTTATTATTCACTTACTTCATTCATGTCTGATTCTTCATGACCCCATTTAGGGTTTTCTGGGCAAAGATACTGGAGTGGTTTGCCATTTCCTTCTCCAGCTTAAGTGACATGCCAAGGGGCACACAGCTAGGAAGTGTTGGAGGCCAGATTTGAACTCAGGAAGATGAGTCTTTCTGACCCCAGGCTTGGCACTCTATCTACTGCCCCTTTGTTTAACTTGACAAACATAAAATGCAAAATGTCAAGACAACTCTCTGGTGGGCCTCTATTTCCCCCAGGGACCTGTCTAGTGTTCCTTGCTTGATATTACCCAAGGCTTAAATGTCCTTTTACAATGGCAAAGCACTCAGGGTCACTAAAGAGTTGACCCTTTCTCAGTGGTTCATTCAAATGTACTGAAATGTACTGAAACACTTCCCTGAGCAGTTGCTTCCCTCCCTGAGCATTTGAAAACCCTCAGTGTTAGTAGAGCCTAAAGCAGCCTTTTCTTCTGGAGAGCTCTACCTTTCTCTTTCTTTCTTTTTTTTTTGTAGGGGGGAAGGCAGGATAATTGGGGTTAAATGACTTGCCCCAGGTCACATAGCTGGTAAGTGTTAAGTGTCTGAGGCCGAATTTGAACTCAGGTCTTGCTGACTGCAGGGCCTGTGCTCTATTCACTGTGCCACCTAGCCGCCCCCTAGCTACACCTTTCTAAGGACCATCCACATAGTCATAGAATCACAAACTTAAAGCTAGGAGGGACCTTAAAGTCCAACTTCTTATTTTACAAATGAGAAAACTGAGGCTCAGAGAAATTACACAGCTAGAAAATGCCTGAGGCAAGATTCAAACCCAGATCTTTTTACTCTAACACCCTATCCACTGTACCATACTATCTTTGAGTAGTCCACACGTCTCACAGTCCCATTTGAACAGCAAGGATCAAGGTTGCATCTCTACATCATAACTATTACTCCTTGGCTCCAACTCTGAATTAGTCCCAAATCTCCTTTGTTTGGTCCCTACATCCTTCTACCTGGTCTCCAAACTCTTCTGCATAATCCAGAAGCTGCCATTCCAGTGTTGCTATTTGAGACCAAGATGTTTCCTGGGGACCTGCATGTAGGTAAAGAATTTCCCCCACCCAGAGGGAATATGCTGATAAATATTTAACAACTGAATCTCTGAAAAAATGTATGCAGGACACAACTTGATGTCTAATCTGCATTATTAAAATTTTCTCCATCACTTTCTTAAGTCTGGATAATCAAGAAAGCAATAAATTAACCCTAGATTTGTAGTGTTTGCCCATGTCTAAGGTATAAATGATCACATTGAAAATTTAACAATCAACTCTGAGGTGAGCCAGTATGAACTAACTCCAATACGCCCCTCCCCCTATCCCTTCAGGGACCCTAGACTGCTCTCTGAGCAGGCCAGAAATTCTTAACTTACTTTGTTTTACCTACTCCTTTTGTCAGCCCAGTGAAATCTTATGGACCTTTTCTCAGAATAATGTGCTTAAATGCAAAAAATAAAATACATAGAATTACAAAGAAAACAATTATATTGAGATAGGATTGTCAAAATATTTAAAAAACAAAAGCCAAGTTCCTAGATCTTAGCTTAAGAACCCCTAATACAGGCCTTCTTTTTTCTATCCTTTATCCCTCCAGCAGCTCTCTAGGCCACTAGCTACACCTTCTATGTTTATATCTAGCACTAACTATCCTAGTGCCACTATCTAAAGGCTAGGTTGGTTAGATTTCACCCCTCTGCCAGGGTTCTTCAATACCCTTAAGGTAGGTAGAGATATGTAGGTTCTCTGCAAAGACTTTGAGTCCCCATCAGTGGTCTCCCTTGAAGTGTAGGTTTGGTTCCATGCACCCTGCTCTATCTAACCATTAACATATTAGCTTTTAAAAAGGAATTTACTTCAAAAGGTATAATCATAAATGTACAAATTTACTTCACAACATAATCTTCTCACCCCCACCCCCACATACTTATACCACCTCAATCTCTGGGGAGAGAAAGGGGATGAGGTTAATAGCTTAACTTAGTTCCCATAGAGCACAGTCCCACTTCCAAGTCCAAAACCCTCCTAGGGCTCAAGACCCAGACATACTTGCTTTTCAGGCATTCCTGCTAGGTTAACTGGCCCTAAGATCCTACCTAGAATCCTGGCTCCAAGACTGCCTATGCGCAAACTCCCAGATCCAGTGGGTCAGGTGGGAACTACTGCTTGACACTTGAAACTGAGAAACTAAGACAAACTCGATCAGGGTGCCTGCAGATTAGGTGATCTAAATGTGATCCAAAGGCCCCTTACCTATACATGATGTAATTGGAGCCCCATGGTCTTCCTTTGAGTTACAGATTATATTATCTCCATTTTGCAGATAAACTGATGTTCAGAGGTTAAGTGACTTGCCCCTGGGCACACAGCACATGTCAAAGCAGGATGTGAACTCAGGTTTCTCCTAACTATAAAACCAGTGACCTTTCCCATATGCCAATCCACCTCTCATTGTTTCTGTTACTATGATTTTGGATGAGTCATTTAACCTCTTGAGATCTTACTTTCTTTCCACCTTTTAAAAAAATTACATAGTTGCCATATGACTAGAGAGCAATGACAAACTCTCTGGTCCTCAGTTCCTCATGTGTAAAATGAGGGGGATGGACTGATTAATTACAAGATTTCTTCCAATTCTGATAGTCTGTGATTTTATAATATTAAGAAGTCAGTCAAAAAGCATGTATTAAGCACCTACTGTGTGCTAGGCACTGTTCTAAGCAAAAGACAGTCCTTGCCCTCAAGGGGTTTACAGTCTGATAGACTGTAGAATTTTAGGGCTGGATTAGAATGACCAAGATTGTGAGGGGTCTGGAGACCATGCCATGACCTATAAAACTGAAGGAGCTAGTGATGTACAGCGTGGAAAAGATAAGATCAGAGGGAGGAAGGAGGAATATGAAATTGTCTTCAAATATTTAATGGGTGCTCAAGTGAAAGAATATTAGACTTATTTTACTTGCCTTCAAAGAGAAAAGCAGGAAACAATTATTGACTCCTGCAGAGAGGAAAGGAACAGCTGGCTAAAGGGGAAAACTTCCTAATAATCTATAGTTTTATAAAATATGACTTATTGTGACCATAATCTAAGCATAGTTAAAATATTAATAATAGCTAGTATTTATATGGTGCCTTTGGGGCAGCTAGGTGGTACAGTGGATAGAATACCAGGCTTGGAGCAGGAAGTTCTTCCTGAGTTCAAATCCAGCCTCAGACACTTACTAGCTGTGTGACCCTGGGCAAGTCATTTAAGCTTGTTTGCCTCAGTTTCCTCATGTAAAATGAGCTGGAGAAAGAAATGGCAAACTGCTCCAGTGTCTTTGCCAAGAAAACCCCAAATAGGATCACAAAGAAATGGACATGACTGAAAAACAACACAACAAAAATATGGTACTTAAGGTTTTCAAAGCACTTTACAAATCATTCTCTCATTTTACCTTAAAATGACTCTTGGAGGTAGGTATTATAATTAATTCCATTTTACAAGAGAGGAAACTGAGGCAAATAGGGGCTAAGTGACTTACCAAGGGTCACACAGCTGATAAGTGTCTGAGGCTGGATTTGGACTCAGGTCTTCCTGACTCCAAGTCTAGTTCTCCACAAACTGTGCCATATAGCTACTATTCTGCATCGGAACAAATGTCATATGAAATAAACAAATGTTTTGTGGCTTATAAAGGGTTAAGCTAATCTAAGCAATTATTGCTGTTGGTCATCATATATATCTCTTCACTGATTTTTCCCAGGATACAATTAATGCCATCGAGGCCCTGACTGAGTATGCTCTCCTGGTTAAGAAACTTCAGTTGAATATGGACATCAAGATTTCTTACAAAAACAAAGGTGACTTCCTCCACTACAGAATGACAGACCAGAATTCCCTGGAGAAACCAGTGGAGGTAACTGAAAAAAAGGATTTAGAAATTAAATTTGAACTCCATAATGGTTTCTAAGTTGACTCTTAAACTCACATTTTAAAAGATTATAAATCTGATATCACAGAATCTCAGAGTTAGAAAAGACCTCAGAGGCTTCATTTAGTCCAAATCACACCTAAAGGAGATTCTCCACTATATAACATTCTTGGTTATTGTTCATCAAGCTTTGACTCAAAGAAGTCAAAGGATGAGAAACTCACTTATGCCCAAGGCAGCCCATTCCATCTCTGGATAGCTCTAGGTGTATGTTAGCTTTCCCTTACATTAAACCCAAATCTGCTTCTCTATAATTTGTAGGCACTGCTCCTAGTAACCCTGGGCCCAACCTGGTCTTTTTTTCCAGGTAATAGCCTTTCAAATATTTGAGCAAAGGTATCATGTCCTTTACTATATCTCTCAGACTTAACCATTCTCATTGGTTTCAATCAGTCTTCCAGTGACATGATTTCAATATCTATAACCCTCAGTTAGATGGTTATTCTCTCTCCAGTTTCTCTATTTCCTCCCTAAAATATAGTGCCTGGAACTGAACACAGTACTCTCCATATGCTCTAACCAGGGCAGAGCAAGAAGGAGTTTCTATCACCTTCCTTATTCTGGGCACTAAGCTTCTCAGTGGGGCCTATGATCATATTAACTTTTTTGACTTCTGTATCAAAATGTTGACTCAATTTTATCCTATAGTCCACAAAACTCACCTCCATCACCCCACACCTCAACAGATCTTTTTCACAAGAATTTTTATTTAGCTTCCCCCAACTCTTTACTTGGGGAATTGGCTTTTTTAATCCAGACACGAGACTACCTGCATTAGGGAGGCAGTTATTGGCATAACATCTATGCCCTTTATTCAAGTTACTGATAAAAACATAAAACACTCTTGTAGGCAAAATTGATGGCGATAGTTAATGGATGATCTTCTAGATCTAAAATTACTTAAAGTTCAAATATGAATATTAAGAAAATAAGGGAGACTTTTCACTGCTTGGTTCTCACTATGAGAAGCAGTGCCATGCAGTAGAAAGAATGTTAATCTAGAAATCAGAAGACATAGGAACTAGTCCTCCCCCTGCCTCCACCCTGCTGTGTGACCTTCCTTCTAGAGCCAGTGCCAATGCCAATCCCAATGTTCACACCTGGTTACTTTGTTCATATTAGCTAGTTGCTGTCCAGAAAGTGAGCTCAGTGGCATTTCAAGAAAGAGAGTTTAACTTTTGGGTTTTTCCTTATGCCAGATCTGAATGCTGTTTGTCATGATTATTGAATTTAAAAAATTTTTAATTGTGAAAGGAAAGAAAAATTAGTCAGATATAGAAGAAAGATTTCACAAGGCATGGGGAGATAAAAAGATTATAATTGATTTCTAGCTGAAAGGGGTCTCAGAGGACGTCTAGTCTAAACTGCTCATTTTACAGGTGAGGAAAATGAGGTTTAGAAATGTTAAAGGCCTCTCCCAGAGTTCCACACCTACCGAGTTTTAAAGCCAGGATTTGAACTCAGTTGTCTTTGATTCAAAGGGAAGCTCTTTAGCCCTTATCCCATATTGCCTTTTTTTTTTTTTAAAGCAATTGGGGTTAAGTAACTTGCCCAAGGTTACATGGCTAGGTTTTTGTTTGTGTGGATTGTGTCGGAGGCTGGCTCCGAACTCAGGTCCTTCTGACTCCAGGGCCAGCGCTCTATTCACTGAGCCACCTAGCCGCCCCCCCCCATATTGCCTTTTACCCATTTTGGAGTTTTATCCTGTGCCCCGATAATGGCAGCCACCTTAGGGCCACTGAAAGCCGTCACACTGCTATGGATTGTGAAGCCTCTACAGAACACCATAAAAAAACTGATCTGTTTAAAAATGAAAATTTGTGATTACGCACATTGATTTAGGTTATTCTCTCAAACAGAATAAGTTAACTATGTAGGAATGCCAATGCAACCATAAGGAAGTATTTGGCTATCAGCATATTTTCATTTTCTTGGCATACTCAGCACACCAACCCCAAATAAATGTCACTATTTTCAATGCAAATGTAATCATCCTGGGCATTCCCTCCACCCTCCCATATCCCCCATCCATGCCCTCTCATCCTAGGTGAGTTTTATCCTTATCTTCACATAAATACTTCAAAGAAGAGTCACAAATCAGACTTAAGGCCTTCCCCTGGCTCTTTGTAATAGCCCATCAATATCATTGCTAATAATCTGTCATCCATCACCCTTATTCTGTGTCTGGCCAACCTCCTGTTCCAATCATATGTGATCTCAGTGATATTGTTTTATGACACCTTTTAATGTGTCATACATTGCAGGTAATTTGCTACAGCAGATAACTTTTCCCACCACGTCTTTATGTTGTGCTTGGGCAACTGCCATTATATTTCTTCTGAGGTGGTGATATGATCTGGATCTGGAGCCACATTCAAGTACAATCCTGGAAGCAAACAGTGCTTCCTGTTTGAGACCCAGCTCAGCTAAGTGCAGAGCAGCTGAGTGATACAGTGGCTAGAGCACTGGGCTTGGAGTCAGGAAGACTCACCTTCCTGAGTTCAAATCCAACCTCAGACACTTACTAGCTGGGTGACCCTGGGTACCCTCTTTGCCTCAGTTTCCTCATCTGTAAAATAAGCTGCAGAAGAAAATGGCAAGCCACTCCAGTATCTTTGCCAAGAAAATCCCAAATGGGCTCACAAAGAGTAGGACACAACTGAAATGACCCAACAACAACAACAATGACGTAGCCATGTACAGAGAGGCTCTTCATTCAAGGGGGCCCTCAAGGTGATGTTTTAGCATGGGGGCTTACAGCAACCCGTAAGGCAGATCTTTAATATGTGCCCTAAATGTTGCATTTATTTTCAATATCAAATAATAAGAACCATGTTTCTTTACCTTTTCAGGTACCTTTGAATGATGACCTAGTAGTCAGCACTGGATTTAGTAGAGGCTTAGCCACTGTACATGTAAGTAAGCGTTTGTCTGGAAAATATCAAGGAGTTAAATGCATGCTTCTGCCATTTCATACCTACCCCATAAAGGAATAATCACCCAGGGATTTTTGTCTCTTTTGCCATGGAAGCCTCTATCCATAGGGCTAATGTAAGGCATGCTGTTAATTCTGTCTAGAACTATAGTAGCTTCCTGCATAATTTTCCATTGAAGAAAATTAAACATAGCATATGGAGAATAATATACAGAGGTTGTCTCCAAATTTTGAATATTTGTGTAAATACATAGATCCGTTTTTGTACATTCCCCCCAATGCTCTAAGGAACCCTGGTTTCATATAAGGTTTCATGAAATAGTAGAGAGAGTGCCAGATCTGGAATTAGAGCACTAAGGTTTGCATGCTGACTGTGTTATTTGTTCCCTGTATAACCTCAGGAACATCTCTTGGCTTTTGTGGGCCTTAGTTTACCTATATATAAAATTAGAGGGTTGGACTAGACCCCTGAGATTCTTTCCAGTTTTAGGGCTATGATTTTACACTCTCATATTCAATGTGGAAACTCCCTTCACAAAGAGTGATTGCTTCCCAAGTTCTGGATCTCAAAAAATGTTTCTTTTCTGGTGGCCAACTTTCTAAGGATGAGCCTTCCCTGAACTCAGCTAAGTTAGCCTTTTGGATTACAAACAATTAATTGCCAGGCCAGTAATTAAGACTGTAGCTTTGAAAGAGTTTGTACTATCCTGGCCCAGACTTTGAGGATCCAGAATGATTTTCATTCCATGATGAAGCATGGAGTATGACTTAAGTAGATGTTTTTTTTCTATTTTGGCATGTTGAATAAAGGAAGTATGGAGTAGTTGATACAGAACTGACTTCAGAATCAAGAATACTTCACTATGAGACCCTGGGCAAGTCTCATTTACCTTCTCAATCCTCAATCCTCAAACTCTTTAAGACTATAAATTGCAAAGAAAATACCGATCTTCATTGGTAGAGTAAGTTCCTCACATGGAGATCCCTTCACTAATGAAACCGCAGATCTAATAAAAAAATGAGTAAAATGAATACAGTAACACCATGTCTTATTGTCAAGAAATGAAGTTTTTTCACATAAGCACTTTTCTTATCTAAACCAATTTTGCTAGAGATTTTTCTCAAATATGCTATACTATATACATGCCTATTTCTTTGAGTAGAGCACACAGAAAACTTTTAACTTTTCTCATTTGCTCACAGCCATCATTTTAAATACTAAATCTCCTCAGAACTGGACTAAAACGAGGCTTTCAGAGATGCTTGAGATAAAAAGGCCTATTTGTCCCTTCACTAAATGGCCACAGACTGTTGAACTTTTGGAGTTATTATTATATCTGCTTTTTATTGTTTTTGTCATCGTCAAAAGTCATTTTTCATCATTAATGTTCTTGTTTCCCTTCCACACCCCTCAAACTCTTTACTTGCTTGTTGGTTCTATTCAGCTCTGAGTGGACCAGCTTCATCTTTCCCTCTGACAGGAGGATTTCCCTCTAAGGAATCTGCCTTAGATTCCCTTGTGTTTCATTATTCTATGCAGAGATTATTGGGGGGGAAAGAATTGTGCCATTCAGATATACCACATCTGACAGGACTCTTTATCACTGTCCCTAGAACTGGAATTTCTCAGTGGGAAAAACAGAATCCTAGGCCTGCTGAGTCTCATCAATTGGACACACAAGCTAGGCATATCTGTTTGCTCATGGTACCTTAATTCTCCACTGTCCCAAAAATATATACCGCTTTGGCATTACTCCCAGGGTAAACCTAGTCCTCCAGAGATCCAGAAAGGGACACTTCCAAAACATTTACATTGATTCACATTTTCTTGGCTTCAAATAGTCCAATTCCTCTCTAACCATCTTTGGTCTGACTCATGCAATTGCTTGTTCTATATATAATGCTTATCCTTTGCTTGCACACTATTCTCTGTGTACTCTATTCTCTCCATCCCAAGGGGCCATTTTTCTATTCATACCTACTCAACTGATTGACTAGCAAAAATAAAGAAAAGCATCGTGCTAAGTTCTAAGGATACAAACAAAAAAAGCAAAGACTATCCTTGCCTCAGGTTGCTTACACTCCAATAGGCGTGGAGACTTCAGATATAAGGGAAGCAGTGGCTTAAGAAAGGTATTCCGGATTGGAAAGTAACAGAGATGGTAAATGGAGCTATAGAAGAGTAGACTGGCACATCTTTCCGAGGAAGTGAATTGACTGAGGCAGCTAGGTAGTGCCTTGGATAGAGTTCCAGTCCTAGAGTCAGGAAGACCTGAATTCAAATCTAGACATTTGCTAGCTAGGTGACCCTGGTCAAGTCACTTACCCTCCATTTGGCTCAATTTCCTCAATTATAAAATGGAGAGAATAATAGCACCTACCTCCCAGAGTGGTTGTAGGATCAAATGAGATAATATTTGTAATAAGCATTTAGCACAATACCTGGCACTGTAGGTGCTATATTAGGAGTTATATAGTAGATTGCTATATAAACAGTAGGTGCTATATAAATACTTGTTCTCCTCCCTTTCCTTTTTCCACCCTTGATTGGATAAATGTCACAGTACTGGAAAAGGGGTGGGCATGGGGAGTGCACAGAGGGTATGTAACCAAGATGGTGAAGTAGAGCGAGCATTCTAGCCAGACTCTTCCAACATTCACCTCCAAACAACTTTAAAATAATAATTGAATTCTGGAATAGCACAGCCAACAAAAGGATGGGGTGAGACATTTTTCCAGGTTGAGGTGACTTAGGAGGTCAGAAGAAGTGGTCTGTCATACTGGGGCTGGGGCTGGCCTTGAATGCAGGCTTCTGGAAACACCTGCTCACAGGCCTTGGAGGCTGCAGAGAGTAGCAGTTTAGGAAGTCTATAGGAGAGGTCTGTAACAGTGGGGCAGGAACAATAGTGGTGGGCCTTGAAGGTCTTCTCAACAGCTGCAGCACCACCTTTGGGAGCTCTCAGCCCAGAGACAGTCAGGGGTTTAGGAAGCAGTTTAGGAAATTCTCACTGGCAAAAGAGGGTAAGGGATTTGGACAGTTGGTCAGAAAGAAATTATAGGGGACTCTTGTTGGCACTGGGCACAGGAGAGGGTACTGTTTGGCAATTCCATTGCCCATTACCCAGGTCCAGGTCACAGTTTCAGGGTGGAGAGGAACACTAGTCCTCACAGTTACAAGGGATCAAGGCCCTTACCTGGGGTCCAATTAGCATTTTTCTTGAGATTTTGCTTATAGCTGTTTTCACATTGTTGTCTTCTAAATTTATGCCTTGGTCTTCCCTACTACTGTAATAACTTTTTATGGTCAAGTTACTTTTTTGCTGTTGTTGTTTGCTCATTTTCCAGCCTTTTTCTTGAACTCTATGTTAAATTTGGGCTCTGGTCACCTGGCGGTAGGAAGCACTGTGCTAAGCTTTGGGCTTTTCATGCTGCTACTTTCAGAGTTAGTTCTGGGGATCTGTAAGTTTTCAGTACTTCCAGGGTGGTATGATCTGGAGAGAGATGTGTTCACTGCTCTCCTGGTCTGCACTCTGAGTTTTACCCAAGAAAGACCTCTGCTCTTCTGCAGGCACAAGTGCTAGTCCTTCTCTTGGTCCTTAAACTGTGATCAAGGCCCCTCCTCCCTTGTGACTAATCACAAATGCCTCTTCTCCGACCTGGAACTGCAATCCAGAACTATTTGTGGACAAGAGGGTAGCCAATTAGCATCAACCACACCCCATGTCAGCAAATGGTCTCCTGTAATGTCTTTCTGACCAGTTGTCCACCCCCCTTTCTGTCTCTGGGATGAGCTCCCAAAGGTGCTGCTGCAGCCATTGAGGAGGCCTTCAAGGCCCACCACTGTTGTTCCTGCCCCACTCTAGGCCTACACCCACCTACACCCACTACACAGACCCCTTCTGCAAACATCCTAAATTGTCTTAGTCTAGAAAAATGTCTCCCTCTGACCTTTCTTTGACTTTGCTATTCCAAAATTTGAGTTGGAAGCATTATTTTAAAGTTATTTGGAGGGAAATGTTAGGCGAGTTCAGCTGGATCCTGACATTCTCCCTTACCATCTTGGTCCTTCTGTCCTCTCTTCCTTTTCTTCCCTTTTAAATCCACTCTCTCTCTTTATTTTTCTCTCTGTAGGTAAAGACTGTTGCTTATAATATTGGTACTTCTAAGGAGATTTGTAACTTTGAGTTGAAAATCACATCCCAGGAGATGGAAGGTAAGTCAGTCATGTATAACTTCAACTATCTGCAAAAATCTTCCTTGGATAAAAAAAATACTCCAAAGTTAAACTTTCTCAGGTCCATTCTCCTGCATGTAGGATTGTGGGTTGAGATTCCAAGTGAGCACTTCTATTACAGATAGATAAATTATTTCCAGTAATAAAGAAACAATTCTGACCAATCTATTTGGTATTTTGATGGCTTAGCAATCCCAGTGGTATTGTTACTTCCATAATTACCTTCTCACACTATGTAATCTTTCCACAAATTGTCCTCCATTGGAGATTTACAATTCTCCCAAGGAGCTGATAGTCTTGTAGGATAGTGAGACATCAACACAGAAAGCTATTATAATTCATAGCATTACATGACAAGTCCCTTAGAGAATTACAAAACAAAATATACGGTCTGAGAGGGAGCTTATTATTAATAAAGGTAGAGGAGGGGAGAAGCAAGGAAGGTTTCCTGAAGGAGGTGACCCTTAACCTGGGATTTGATGGGTGGGTAGAATTCAGTAGGTGAAGGTGGGAAACAAGAGCATTCCAGGCTTAGGGAATGGCCTAAACAGACACAATATGGGTATGGATCTTCTCGGAGAGCAGTGAGTTGTTTAACCTAGTGGAAATGATGCCTTCCACTTATTCTTTTGATGACTTAGATGAACCCCAAATAGTCAATTAATAAACATTTATTAAGCACTTACTATATGCTAGGCACTATGCTAAGTGTAGAAGATACAAATAGAAAAAAGAAAATGTCTCAGCTTCCAGGAGCTTCCAGTCTAATGGGGGAAGACAACAGACAAAACAAAGCTGAAAAGTGGGGGTGAGAGGGAGAGAATAAGACTATCCATCTGTCATCTCTTGTCTTTCCTGGCTGATCAGTCAAATTCATTTTCTGATCATACACAGAGGTCACATGATATAGGGAATTTTATGGACTGGCCTGCTACAAGGATAAGTAAGAGTCATTTTGCCCTTGTGGGGTTTACACTCTTTTTTTTTTTTTAATTAATTTATTAGTTTAGTTTCAGTTAACAAGATTCAATTCCATAGTTCCTTGATTTTCAAATTTCCTTTACTTCCCTCCCCCTCCCCTCATGACAGCATATAGTACAGTATAGGGTCTGCAAATGCATTCATATTAAACATTATTCCAATTACAAAGGCATATTGTACTAGGTGGGATGAAAGATGGTAAGGAAGAAGTAAAACCAAACAATGAGAAGAACAAGATCATTTAGTTTGCTTCCATCAGGATTCAGGCTCAGTTCTTTCTAGTTATATCTCTGGATGGCGCATTTCTCACTTTCTTGAGTCATTCGGGATTAACTTATATCACTGCATTGCTGAAAAGAGTCCAGTCTGTCATAGTTGGTCGTCACAGATATGGTATGTCTGTGATTGTATACAAATTTCTTCTGATTCTACTCTTCTCGCTCAGCATCAGTTTGTATAAGTCTCTCCAGGTAATTATGAAATCCGTCACCTCCTCGTTTCTTATAGCACAATAAAATTCCATTACATTCATATACCACAACTTGTTTAGCCATTCCCCAATTGATGGGCACCCCTTTAGTTTCCAATTCTTTGCAACCACAAAAAGGGCTGCTAAAAATATTTTTGTACATATGGTTCTTCCTCCCACTTCTATGATCTCTTTGGGATATAACCCTAGAAGTGGTATGGCTGGGTCAAAGGGTATGAAATTATTTATAATCCTTTGGGCATAATTCCAGATTGCTCTCCAGAATGGTTGGATAAGTTCACAACTCCACCAGCAATGTATTAGTGTTCCAATTTGTCCACATCCTCTCCAGCATTTGTCACTTTCTTGTTTTGTCATCTTAGCCAATCTGACTGGAGAGATGTGATATCTCAGAGTTGTTTTGATTTGCATTTCTCTAATTAATAGTGATTTAGAGCATTTCTTCATATGCTTATAGATATCTTTAATTTCTTTCTCTGAAAACTGCCTATTCATATCCTTTGACCATTTATCAATTGGGGAATGACTTGTATTCATATAGATTTGGCTCAATTCTCTATAAATTTTAGAAATGAGTCCTTTATCAGAGACACAAGTTGTAAAAATTCTTTCCCAATTTCCCACATCCCTCTTGATCTTGGTTACATTGGCTTTGTTTGTGCAGAAGCTTTTCAATTTAATGTAATCAAAATTATCCATTTTGCATTTTATAATGCTCTCTAATTCTTGTTTGGTCCTAAAATCTTCCCCTCTCCACAGATCTGTCAGGTAAACTATTCCTTGCTTTGCCAAATTGCTTACAGTATCATCCTTTACACCTAGATCATGCACCCATTTAGACTTGATTTTGGTATATGGTGTTAGATAGTGATCTATGCCCAGTTTCTGCCATACTGTATTCCAGTTTTCCCAGCAGTTTTTGTCAAATAGTGCATTCTTATCCCCAAAACTGGGGTCTTTGGGTTTATCGAACAATAGATTGCTATATTCATTAACTGCTGGGTCTCCTGCACCTAATCTATTTCATTGATCCACTACTCTACACCTCTGCCAGTACCAAGCAGTTTTGATGACTGCTGCTGTATAATACAGATTAAGATCTGGCATAGCTAGTCCACCTTCCCTAGCATTTCTTTTCATTAATTCCCTTGATATTCTAGACCGTTTGTTTTTCCAAATAAATTTTGTTATTATTTTGTCTAACTCTACAAAGTAGTTTTTTGGTAAATTGATTGGAATGGCACTAAATGTATAATTTAGTTTGGGTAAAATTGTCATTTTTATTATATTAGCTCGACCCAGCCACGAGCAATTGATATTTTTCCAACTATTTAGATATGTTTTTATTTGTGTGAGAAATGTTTTGTAGTTGTGATCATATAGATTCTGGGTTTGTTTTGGCAAGTAGATTCCCAAATATTTTATAATGTCTACAGTGACTTTAAATGGGATTTCTCTTTCTATCTCTTGCTGTTGAGTTTTATTAGAGATGTACAGGAATGCTGAGGATTTATGTGGGTTTATTTTATATCCTGCAACTTTGCCAAATTTATTTATTGTCTCAAGTAATTTTTTACTTGATTCTCTAGGATTCTCTAAGTATATCATCATATCATCTGCAAAGAGTGACAGCTTGGTCACTTCTTTGCCTAATTTGATTCCTTTGATTTCTTTTTCTTCTCTAATTGCTACTGCTAATGTTTCTAGTACCAGATTGAATAAGAGGGGTGATAGTGGACATCCTTGTTTCACTCCTGATCTTATTGGAAAGGCTTCTAGTTTATCCCCATTGCATATAATACTTGCTGATGGTTTTAAATAGATGCTATCAACTATTTTGAGGAAGGCTCCATTTATCCCTATACTTTCTAGTGTTTTTAATAGGAATGGGTGTTGTACTTTGTCAAAAGCCTTTTCTGCATCTATTGAGATGATCATGTGGTTTCTACTAGTTTTATTGTTGATGTGCTCAATTATACTGATGGTTTTCCTAATATTAAACCATCCTTGCATTCCTGGAATGAATCCTACCTGATCAGAGTGTATTATTTTTGTTATAAGTTGTTGGAGTCTTCTGGCTAATATTTTATTTTGAATTTTTGCGTCTAAATTCATGAGGGAAATTGGTCTATAATTTTCTTTCTCTGTATTATCTCTTCCTGATTTAAGAATCAGTACCATATTTGTGTCACAGAAAGAGTTTGGTAGGACTCCTTCTTCACTAATTTTCCCAAATAGTTTGTAGAGTATTGGAATCAATTGTTCTTTAAATGTTTTATAGAATTCACTAGTGAACCCATCTGGCCCTGGAGATTTTTTCCTAAGGAGTTCATTGATGGCTTGTTTGATTTCTTTTTCTGAGATGGGGTTATTTAGGTAATTCACTTCCTCTTCAGTTAATCTGGGCAACTTGTGATTTTGTAAATATTCATCCATTTCACTAAGATTGTCATATTTATGTACATACAATTGGGAAAAATAATTCCTCATTATTTTTTTTATTTCCTCTTCATCGGAGGTAGATTCACCCTTTTTATTTTTGATACTCATAATTTGGTTTTCTTCTTTCTTTTTTTTTATCATATTGACTAAGGGTCTATCAATTTTGTTGATTTTTTCATAAAACCAGCTCTTAGTTTTATTTATTAATTCAATGGTTTTCTTAATTTCAATTTTATTAATCTCACCTTTGGTTTTCAATAGTTCTAATTTAGTACTAAATTGGGGATTTTCAATTTGTTCTTTTTCTAGCTTTTTCAATTGCATGTCCAATTCATTGGCCTCCCTTCTCTCTGCTTTAATTAAGTATGCACTCAGGGATATAAAACTTCCCCTGAGAACTGCCTTTAGTGCATCCCACAAATTTTGGTATGTTGTTTCATTATTATCATTCTCTTGAATGAAATTATTGATTGTTTCTATAATTTCTTCTTTGACCCACCAATTTTTTAGGATTAAATTGTTTAGTTTCCAATTAGTTTTTAGTCTATCTTTCCATGGCCTTTTATTGCATATAATTTTTATTGCATCATGATCTGAGAATGATGCGCTTACTGTTTCTGCCTTTCTGCACTGGATTGTGAGGTTTTTATGCCCTAGTACATGGTCTATTTTTGAGTATGTACCATGCACTGCTGAGAAGAAAGTAAATTCCTTTTTATCCCCATTCAGTTTTCTCCAGAGATCCATCATATCCAGTCTCTCTAAGATTCTATTCACCTCCTTAACTTCTTTCTTGTTTATTTTGAGGTTAGATTTATCGAGTTCAGAGAGGGGGAGATTAAGGTCCCCCACTAGTATAGTTTTGCTATCTATTTCTTCTTCTAATTCCTTTAACTTCTCCTCTAGGAATTTGGATGCTATACCACTTGGTGCATATATATTAAGTAGTGATATAGGAAGAATTTGACAGATACTTAAATCTTACAATGGGCTTTATACAGGTGCGAAGTTCTATAAAGGTCAAATGGTAGAAAAATTATTGGCCTTGTCTTTGACTCCCCCCTTTGGTTCAGGCTTTCTGATCATTTCCCATATGTCTATTGCCACAGCCTCCCAATCAGTCTTCCTGCTTCACTTCTCCCCCTTCTCCAACTATTCTCCACATAGTTGCCAAAATTACCTTGTGAGGCACAGGTATGACCACATCACTTCCCTGCTCAGAAATCTTCAGTGGTGACCATTTGCCTGTACTTCCCACTCTGCCTCCATTTTCAGCTCATTTCACTTTACCAACCCCTCACATTTTGTACATTCCAAACAAACTGGCCTGCTTGCCACTCATACACAGTACTCTCTCTTCCACCTCCAGGCCTTTGCACGGACTGTCCCCTATCTCTGGGACATATTCCTTCTTTACCTTCATCTCTCCCACCTACTACCTCCTGCAGAAAGCGTTCTGTAATCCACTTAGTTGTTCGTGTGCTCTCTCTCATCAAATTATCTCATATTTACATACCTGTTTACATGTTATATTTTCCCAGTATAATATAAACTCTTTCAGAGCCTATATTGTTTCATTTTGTTTTGTCTTTGTATCTTCAGTGCTTGTACATCGTATTCATTTTAGGCTTAGAACTTAAAGGCCATTTAATCCAACCTACTCATTTTATAGAAGAACATGAGACCCCCAAAAGACTAAGTGACTTGGTCAAGGTCACATAGGTGGCAAAGTACAGAGTCCAAATTTGATTTCAGACCTGACTTCAAATCTATTGATCTTTCCATAAATGCTTGTTGAGCTCAACTGAATGTTTTCAGGAAAGTAACTTATCTAATGAGTTAAAATTATCTTGAGTATTTAGTCTGGTGCCAATTAGGGTCATATGATCATAGATTTCAAGCTAAGGATGGAGGCCATCCAGTTTAATCCCATCATTTTACAGTTGAGAAAACTGAGTCCTAGGGAGGATATGACTTGTCCAAGGTCACAAAGCTTGTGAGTATCAGGGGTGGGATTTGAACCTAGATGCTCTGACTCCAGAGCTAGTATTCATAATTGATCAAAGTCATTCAGTCGACAACAAGCACATATTAATCTCTTATTATGTACAGTGTTCTGTGCTAAGTGCTAGGGATACGTTGTAGTTATGGAGGCAAACATGAAGATAACTGAGTGTATAATATATCTGGGAAATATTATCAGTGGTAAAGGCCCCAGCAGCTGGAGAGATTAGGAAAGACCTCCTGTTGAAGGTGAGATTTGTACCAAGTCTTGGTGAGGAGGGAGAGCCTTTCAAAGCTGGGAGACAGCCAGGGCAGAGGTGTAGAGGTGGGAGATGGAGTGTTGGGAGAGGTTAAGATAGGGAAAGAAGGAGGATATAACCAGTGCAGGAGTAATATCCTGGGAAAGACATGAGGGATGGAGGAATTGGAGGTCACAGTGAGGATGAATAACAAGGTTAAGTACTGAAAGGCAGAGGGAAAGATGAAATGCTGAGATGATGATTTGAAAGTAGAATTGCAGAGGGGCAGCTAGGTGGTACAATGAATAGAGCACCAGCCCTGGAGTCAAGAGGATCTGAGTTCAAATCTGGCCTCAGACATTTAACATTTACTAGCTGTGTGACCTTAGGCAAGTCACTTAACCCCCATTGCTCTTCCTTCCCCCTCTGAAGAGCAAAAAAAAAGAAAATAGAATTGCAGAGTTCATGAATATTAAAGAAGAATGTGTGGGTGATGGCAAGATCAAAGATATGACCATGGGTGGCTAGGGTAGATAAATATATGTATGCATGTATATATCTACATGCATATATGCATGTGTACATCTATGTATGTGAGTATAACTATATATAGATGTATATATACATATGTGTATGTAAATATCTCACACATGTATGTATATATTAACACTATATATAGATATCTAGATATCTGTACATATATGTGTATATATACACATATAGATCATGTTAATAATATATTAATATTATATATTCCCTAGTATGAGGGCAAGAGCTGTGGTAAAAAAGAAAGACTGAACTGTCAGAACAGGAGAATATCCTGTAGTTCAATAGATAATGAATGTCCACTAGGATCTGACTAGGATGATAAATTTGAATTGAATGAGCCTCAAAGGAGAGGTTTCTAAGTGATAGTGGTAGTCACAGAGTCTGGAAGTAGCATTGGAGAACAAAGATCAGTAAGTCAGGAGGTATGTACTAGAAGGGGTGTGGAGGGAAACTATGATCAGAAGGAGTTCAGGTGTCAGTGAATGCCAGAGGATGGATAAAGTGAGAAAATAAAAGCTTTAAAGTAAAAAACAAAACAGAGAATAAAGCAAGCATTCCAGAGGGCACCATGGAAGGCACAGGCAGAGCTGAAGTGGGACATTGGGAGAGGACAGGTGAGATCGATATGAGTAAATTAGAAATGGGGACTGGAGTTTGTACACTGGAGCTGAGAATGGGGGATCATTGATTTGGGGAGACCATTAGGGGGATGGTAATGAGCTAAGAATTGAGAAATGAGTTCAAGGAGAGTATAAGGAGTTGGAGAGCAGTCCAGTGAGGGATACAGGTGACTAGATTGCACAAGGACCTCCCTGGATGACCTGGCTTAAGTTCTTGTGACCGAGGCTAAGCCAAGAGGTAGGTGATAGGTAGAGTCTAATCCCAGGTGTGGTCACAAAGGCTTGGCTGAGACCCTGGGGAAATTCAATCCTATATTCAGATATAAAGAGGGGAAGGGAAGGGATAGCTAGAACCCATGAATTTCTATTAAACTTTACTATTGATTTCTAAATGACATATTAAGTTTTATATAATACAATATTTATTAAGGAGCATGCATATTAAATGTAACTCAATTCAGCAAAACTTTATTAAGTACTTGCTATGTAAATGACCCTGTTTACTTTTTATGTTTCCCAAATAACTAAGAAAATGATGTTAATGTAACTATTGTTTTTTTGTGTGCTAGTTGACAGCTATGGAAGATTTAGTGAATCAGGAGATAAACTCTTAATAGCTTGTGCCAGGTAAGTTCAATTCCTTTCCTATAAATAGAAGTTATAGGGTTGAATTTCTCCTTTAGACAACAATATTCTCTTCTCTATAAAAGTACTTGGAATCATGAAGTACTTGAACTACAAGGTAAGGGAACAAGTGTTTATTAAGGACTTATCATGTATCAGGTGTTGTGCTAAGTGCTTTACAGATATTAAATCATTTTATCCATACAACTACCCTAGGAAGTAGACTCTATTATCAGTTCCATTTTACAGTTGAGCAAACTGAAGCAGGCAGAAGGTAAGTGACTTGCCCAGGACCACATAGCTAGTATGTATCTGAGGCCAGATTTCAATTCTGGTCTTCTTGACCCCAGGCCTAGTACTCTCATCAGTGAACCACCTAACTACTATGTAAAGGAGCCATGAACATAGAATATTAGAAAATAGAACATTGAATATTAAAGCTCAGAAGCATCTTAGAAGATCAATTTTAAGAGCATAGATTATTAGAATGAAAGTTTCCTTAGAGGTCATCTAGTCCAATTGCCTTACATTTATAAATGGGGAACTGAGGATTGTGACAGGGAAGTGGCCTCTTTAAGGTCACTTGAAAGTAGAAAATAAACAAGAAAGAGTCAGCTAAGAATCCAGGACTCCAGACTCTCAGTCCAGGGCATGTATACTGTAACTACCCTCTTTCTGAGGAGACAGATGAGTAAAGAGGTTGGGAATGACATAAAAAGTAGAAATCAATGCCACTTAAATCTAAGTTGTCTTCACAGGTGATATGTAGAATGTTAGCTCCATGAGAACAGAGACAGGGTTTTTTTTGTTTGTTTTTATTGCTGGTTCCTTGCCCATTTTTTTGTGTGTCTCAACCTATGAGTCCATTAGAATGAGGAATTCCTGGGATAGAATTCAATCCAATCCATCAAACAAAGTATACATTGAGGGATTACTCTCTGGGGATAAAAGACAAAAACAAGAACATTCCTGCACATAGAAACACACATCTATTAAAGGAATGAATAGTGATAGGGAAAAGGGTCAAGGTAGTCAAAAGTAGAGCAGAATATAATGCTGAATGATAGGGTCAAGATTGGGAAGGGAGGCAAATGCAGCAAAAGGACAGTCTATAGCCTAAGAAAGCACCAGAGGAGAGGCTGGAGGCAGCAATATGGATCAGTTTGGTGGGGTTAAGAGGAAAGAGACGTGGGGAGAAGTAGAATGACAGGAGGCTATGGTCAGAGAGAGAAATTTCATAATTCTTAATCCTGCAACCCTTCTGGGTGATTTTAGGCCCCACCCATCCTCTAATCCCTACCCCTATACAGATCAGTAACTGCCTATTTTACAGTTTTAGATAGGTGCCTAACGATTCTGGGAGTTTAAGTGTTTTGTTATTGGTAACACAGCTAGTGGGGCAGAGAGGTGGCACAATGGATAGAGCGCCAGGCCTGGAGTCAGGAAGACCTGAGTTCAAATACAGCCTCAGACATTTACTAGCTGTGTCACCCTAGGCAAGTCACTTAATCTGTTTGCCTCAGTTTCCTCATCTGTAAAATGAGCTGGAGAAGGAAATGGCAAACCATTTCAGGACCATTAATGGGGTCACTAAGAGTCAGAAACAACTGAAAAAACAACAACAACAACAAAAACAACACACACCTAGTGTGTATTCTTCAGAAAAGAACTAAACCTAGGCCTTCCTGATTCCAAGGCTATCCCCCATCCACTATGACACAGTGTCTGTGCATAATAGGTGTTTAATAAATGTTTTTTGAATTGAATTATAGCTTCCTTTAATTTTCTTGAGACTGCTCATAAGAAGTGGAAAATTATACTTTTTCATGTTTAACTCAACAAATATGTTACAACAGAATATTTATAAATAGGACCCATATAAACCATGTGACTTTAAGCAAATACTCTCTTACTCTTTGTCTGGCTGAGCCTCCATTTTTTCATCTGTTAAATGAGGGAAAAATCCTCACACTACCTACCTCACAGAGCTTTCATGAGGAAAGTAGTTTGCCAAGAGACTTGATTACCAAAGAAGTTTAATTGCCTATTGTGAAAATGAGGAAAGGGAGCCAATAAAAATTTGATTCTTCATTATTTTAAAGTGGTATCTTTTCATTTTTTTTGACTTTGGGACAATGTGTTCAATGAAGGCTGAGTGAATATGGTTTTGGCTCAGACTCAAAAGTTGGGTCGAGTGAATTCCAAGAGTAGCTGTTCATGTTAGAAACTCTCTCCTCAAGTTTTCTGATGATTTTTCTCCAGATTAAAAACATTGTCACACAATCAGTATGTCCAGGAGGACTTCTTCAGTCATTTTCTGTCTTTGAAGCTCCTCTGGCAAGTTCATAAGGAAAGAAAAGGCAGTTCTCTCCCCCCTGCCCCCTTCCCACTTCTTCTCCTTGAACAAAATTGCCCTGAGGGAGGAGTCCCGCCATCTTTGGCACCAGCCCCAAAAGCTTTGAAAAGAAGGTTCCTTTTCCACAGTTTAAACATTCTCCATGGAAACCAGTCATAAGGGCTCCAGCAACCTTTTCATAGAAACTCTGCCCACAACTCCGGGGCCCCTTTTGGGTACGGCTAACAGGAGGGTTTGCATCTGCAAACTGGAACTAACTGCTCCACAAATACTTCACTCCAGCTAGGAGAGGCTGGGGTGCCCTACAGGTGTGCCTTTAAATTGCTTATTGGGTAAGGAATAGGGCTGAAAATCATTAGTCAGAGAACTTATAGTCTAAAATCAAATCCTTACCTTAGCGAGCCCATTTCAACTGTCAGAGAAGGTATGTAATTTAAAGGTCAACAACCTCGCCCTTTGACTGACACTAGGTATACAATTCTTGGTCTGGGAACCAGGTTCAGCTCTCAAGTCTGCTGCCAAGTAATTGTGTGGTACCTGAGAAAAGTCATTTTGGCTCTCTGACCCTCAGTCTGTCTTCTCATCTGTGAAATGAGTTGCTAATAAACAAACTCTAAAGTTTCTTCTCACTCTAACAGGTCTGTAGTTTACCTTCTAACACTTGAAATCACTTCCAAATCTTACATCCTGTGATCCATGCTCTAAGCCTTAGAGCCCAGCATAATGGCTCCTAACCTGTGAACCACGAATCCCTGGGAGCCTGCAGAGTTACTGCAAAGGATTCATCTCGGGAAATGATTAAAACAAATAAGCAAATAAATATATTCCCTGTAAACGGTCTAAAAATATCTCATATCTTCTGTAGACTAAGTAATATCTTGTATATAAAACTTAAGTGTATATTGATGTGATTTATAAACTATAAATTAATTCAAAGTATTACTGAAATTAATAGTACTTTTATATGATCATATATTTTCCCAATCATAGATTTAACAGTGGACAAGAGCCTTAGGTGTCACCTTGGCCAACCTTCTCGTTTTACATTGAGGAAAATGACGCCTAAACACTTATCTAAGGTCGAACAGGTAGTATAGTATAGTAGACAGAAAAACCAGGATTAGAATGCAGGTCCCCTGACTTCAAATTCAGTTCTCTTTCCACTGTACCACATCGCCTCCTAACTCAACAGATGGCAATAGTTCAACTACTACCCTGTGGGGATCTACAAGATTTATTTTGACATGAAAAAGGGACCTCAGGGGCGGCTAGGTGGCGCAGTGAGTAGAGCGTCGGCCCTGGAGTCAGAGGGACCTGAGTTCGGATCCGGCCTCAGACACTTAATGCACACACAAATAAAAGCCTAGCCATGTGACCTTGGGCAAGTTACTTAACCCCAATTGCCCTCCAAAAAGCAAAAAAAAAAAAAAAAAAAAAAAAGGGACCTCATACCCTAAAATAACATGAATCACTGTTCTAAGATTCTTTTCAACCATAAATATCAGATGTTCCTATTGTCACTTCCACATTTAACATTCAAATTAAAGTCCTTTCTTGCTTTATTACTATTTTGTAGTCTAATAACAATGAATCAAAATTCATTCTTCCTCATAATGAAGGAGCTTCATTAACTACTAGGATTAAAGAAAATATTCCCTTTATTTTAATTTATTTTTTCCTTTATAATATTAGTTTACATTTATGCAATGCTTTTAAGTTATCAAAGCCTTTCATATGAATCAACATATTAGGTTCTCACAACAGGGCCATGGAGTAGACCATACATGAATTATTACTCCCATTTTACAGATGAGGCAACTGAGGCACATAAAAGTGAAATTACTTTCCAAGGTTCACAAGGCTTATAAGCCAAAATCAGGTCTTCTGACTACAACTCCCATTTAATTTTTCCACAACAGGCTATAGTTTATGAATAATGAAGGTGAGTTTAAAAGTTTATAGTCAAAAGGAGAGAAAGGTCTTTAGTTTTCCTGAGGTATCCTATCTACTAAAATATTTATTTTCTTATCCAATTTAGCTACAAACCCAATGAGGAAGAATCATCATCTGGGTCTTCCCATGCTGTGATGGACATAGCTTTGCCTACTGGAATTGGTGCAAATACAGAAGATTTATCTACTGTAAATATCAGCAAAGCTTTCAGTTTTATGGGCCCTAATCTTTATAATGTATTGGATTTAATCTTTGTTTTAAATGTTTTTTTTTAATTCAGTTTTAAGTTTTGAGTTCTCTTTCTCTGTTCTTCTCTTCCACTTCTCATTGAAAAGGCAAGAAAAGGGGCGGCTAGGTGGCACAGTGAGTAGAGCACTGGCCCTGGAATCAGAAGAACCTGAGTTCAGATCTGGCCTCAAACACTTAACACACACAAACAAAAACCTAGCCATGTGACCTTGGGCAAGTTACTTAACCCCAATTGACCTCCAAAAGGCAAAAAAAAAAAAAGGCAAGAAAAGCAAAACCCATTACAAATGTGTAATTATGCAAAATATATTTCTGCATTAGCCATGCCCCCAAAACAAACGAAAAAAGAAAGAAAAAAAGAGAACCAAATATGCTTTAATTTGCACCATTAGCATTCTCTATCAGTAGGTGGGTAGCAAATTTCATTTTAGTCCTTTGGAACTGTGGTTGGTTCATGTGTAGATCAGTTACCAAGTCTTTCAAAACTGATAATCTTTACAATGTTGCTGCTATTTTAAAAATTGTTCTCCTGGTTCTGTTCTTCACTTGGGATCAACCCATACAAGTCTTCTCAGTTTTTTTCTGAAACCATCACCTTCATAATTTATTACAGCACAATATTATTCCTTGAAATTCATATGCAACTACCTATTCAGCTATTCCAACTCATGGGCATCCCCTCATTTTCTAATTCTTTGCCACTGTGAAAAGAGCTGCTTTTATTTCTTTATGGTATTAGCGTAGTAGCAGCATTGCTGGGTTAAAGAGTATGTACAGTTTAATATTTTGAGGCATAGTTCCAAATTGCTTTCTAGAATAGTTAGACTAGTACATAGCTCTACCAACAATGTGCAATTATACTTGTTTTTCATGCCCTCTAGCATGAAAAGCATTGTTTTGTCTGATAAAGTGAACTTTTTTGTCATCTTAGCCAGTCTGATGTTCATTGGAGTTATCTTAATTTGCATTTCTCTAATTATTAGTGAGAGTATTTTTTTCAATGACTATAGATAGCTTGTATTTCTTCCACTGAAAATTGCCCATTTATATCCTTTGATTATCAGTTGAGGAATAGTTCTTTTTCTTAAATACTTTAGAAATGAGGCCTTTTTGATAGAAGCTTACTGTAAACATTTTCCCCTAGTTTCTTTTAATTTTAGCTGCATTGTTTTTGTTTGTGCAAAAACTTTAATTTCATGTAATCAATGATCAATTTTACCTTATGAGAACCTCACAGTCTCTTATTTGGTTATGAACTCTTTCCCTATGCATAGAACTGACAGGTAATTTCTTCCATGCTCTACTAATTTGCTTATGATATAATCTTTTATGTCTAAATCATATACTCATTTTGAGCTTATCTTCATATACAGTATAAAGTATTGGTCTATACCTACTTTCTGCCAGACTACTTTTAAGGTTTCCCAGCAGTTTTTATTGATCAGTGAGTTCTTGCTGGAATCTTTGCATTTATCAATATAAGGTTATCAAATATATGAAATATAACATTACTACGATCATTTGCTCCTATAAATTTTATACCTAATTGGATCCACTCATCAATCTATCACTCTCTATTTCATTTTTTCCACCAAACTAAATCTGGACTGATTATTATTTGAAAACTGACCAATACAAATAACCTGAATGTGAAAAAAATAATCTTAATAAGTCCACACAATTAGTCAGGGGTCTTGATGATAAATTTAAATCAACTGGTTACATCTTCAACATTTTTCTGTTCTACTATACTTGCTATTTCTTTTATTTTGAAACGATTCAATTTTATTTTTAGTTTCAAATTCTCTTCCACCCCCAAACCCCTCCCCACCCATTGAGAAGTCAAGAAATACAAAATTTATTACAAATATGAAGTCAGACAAAACAAATTTCTTTATTAGCCATGTGCTGAAAAAAACTGCATTCTTAGTCCATTCGTTCTCTATATGAAAATGAGTGTTTGTTTTTGTGGGTCATTGTGTTGATCAGTTACTAATTCTTTCACAATTCATCATCTTTACAATAATACTATTACTATGTAAATTGTTCCCTGGTTCTGCTCACTTCATTTTGCATCAGTTCATATAAGTCTTTTCAGGTCTTTCTGAAACCATCCCCTTTAAACTTTCTTATAGTATAATAGTATTCTATCATATTCATATATCATAACTTGTTCAGTCATTCCCTAATTGATAGGCATCCCCTCAATTTTCAATTCTTTGCCACTGCAAAATAAGCTGCTATAAATATTTTTGTATAGATGGATCCTTTTCTTTTTTCTTTGATCTCTTTGGGGCACAGACCTAATAAAAATATTGCTAGGAAAAAGGTTTGCACTCTAATTATCTAGATTTGTTTTTGTTTGTATGAAGAGTGTTTTATAATTGTATTCATATACTGTCTGTGTATGTCTTAGCAGGTAGACTCCCAAGTATTTTATATTGTCTGTAGTTATTTTAAATGGAATTTCTCTTTTATAGCTTCCTGTTGGATTTTGATGGTAATATAAAGAAATGATGATAATTTGTGTGGGCTTACTTTCTATCCTGCAACTTTACTGAAGTTAATTATTTCAATGAGTTGTTTAAAAATTGACCCTCTAAGGTTTTCTAAGGTTCACTTTATCATCTATAGAAGGTGATAGTTGTATAGACTTATTCAATTTCTCTTTTTTAATCTGTTGCTATAACTAGCATTTATAGTATGATACTGAATAGTAATGGTGATATGGACATCCTGTTTCACCCCAATCTTCTTTTTTTAACTATTGCAAATATTTTAATAAGTGGTCTCTGCAAGGCATTTAAAACACCAGTTTGTGAGGATAAACTCCATTGGAGAGAGAGAAGACAGAACGCAGGTAGCCACAGAACTGAGGAATTTTCTTGATTTGGGGTAGGATCTGAGAGTCTACTGTTTTCTGATCAGCCTTGCACTGCTCTGTAATCTTGTATTTCTCTTTTTTTGTGTCAAAAATCTCTCCTTCTTGGTGTCTAGGTTTACGGAGCCTCTTCTTCTTGAAGTAAGCATCAGTAAGACGATTTGGAATTTTCACACCTGAAAGGTTAACTCAGGTAGAAGTGGCAATGACAAATTTCTGATGGGTCCTTCTCAGAGGAACACGGTTGATGATCAGAGGTCCAGTCACCAGTAGCAAGCCACTAGCCAGTTGCTTTAGGAAAACCACACGCTTGCCCCTATGGCGGCCAGTGAGCATGATCAGAACCATACTGGGCTTTATGCTAGCTCGAAGTCTCCTCACATGCTGCCTGAAGGGCTTTTTGCCATGAATTAGCAGCTTTCTAGGCACATCCTCAGTAGGGTAATACCTAGGCATTTTGAGAATCTTTACCACTCAAGTTCCTCCATTCTTATCACCACCAACAGGCTTTGAGATAGTAGCAGGCACTTTGTCTTTCTTCTTCCTTTCAATCCAGGTTTTGGGGGCAGTGTATTTCCGCTTGTACATGGCTCTCCGGGAATACATGGCAGACCTGGGGTATCTACCGATCCCTCGGGCCAGGACTGGGTTCCGACTGCAATGCTTTCGAGGCTTTTTGGCCTTTCAGCTACATCTTCCTTTTTTTTCTCTTTTTTTTTTCCTTTTTGACCTTCTTTTCCTTGGGTGGCTTTTGGTCTGCCATCTTGAGAGACGGGAAAGAGAATTATGGTCCGCACTTCCGGTCTATAAGCAGGGGCGGGAGGCGGGGAGAGCAATTCATTTCCTCCACCCCAATCTTATTGGAAAAGCATCTAGTTTATTCCTATTACAGATGATACTTGCTCTTGGTTTTATATAGATATAACTTATTTTTAAGGAAATCTGCATTTATTCCTATGCTTTCTAGTGTTTTTAATAAGAATGGGTTTTGTATTTTGTCAAAAGTTTTTTTTTATCTGTGAAATAATAATATGATTTTTATTGATTTTGTTATTGAAATGGTCAATTATGCTTATAAGGATACATATTATATAGTTCTTTGATCAACCCATTCTTTAGGATTGAGTTATTAAGTTTTCAATTAATTTTTAATATTTTTAATGTTTGGTTGTTTTAAAGGACCTATACTGAATGTAATGCAATTTTATTGCATTATGGTAGGGAAAAGATGCATTGAATATTTATGCTTTCCTGCATTTGGTTGTGAGGTTTTTATGGTGTAATACATGGTCAATTTCTGTGAAGGTGCCATATACAACTGTGAATAGGTTTATTCTTTTCTATTCCCATTTAATTTTCTCTGGAGGCATCACATAGCTAATTTTTCTACAATTCTATTCAGGTCTTCAACTTCTTTCTTGTTTATTTTTGGTTCAATTTATTTAGGTCCAAGACAGGTAAATTAAGATCCCCTACTATTATAGTTTTATTGTTTCTTCTTCTAATTTATTTTACTTTTCCTTTAAGAATTTAGATAATATGCCATTTGCTGCATATATGTTTAGTATTGATATGGTACTTTTTAGCAAAATGTAGTTTCCCTGTTTAGCTCTTTTGATTAGGTTTATTTTTGCTTTGTCTGAGATCACAATTTGTATTCCTGCATGTTTTACTTCAATTGAAACATAATAATTCTGCTCCAGCCCCTTATTTTAACTCTATGCATATCTTTCTGTTTAAAATGTGTTTCTTGTAAAGACCATATTGTTGAATTCTAATGCATTCTACTATCCATTTTCATTCAACAGGTGAGTTCATCCCATTCACATTCACAATTATGATTTTTAACTGTGTATTTCTCTCCTTTATCTTATTCTTTTCCTTTTGTCCCTCCTTTAAGAATTTAGTAGCTTCTGACTAATGCCTCCCCTAATCTACACTCTCTCTTATTCACCTCTCTTCCCTTACCTTCTTTCCTATTTCTTTATTGGGTACAATGTATTTCTGTACCCATCAATGTTTATATGAATATTTTCTTTCTTTAACCAGTTCAGATAAGAATGAAGTTCAAATGTTATCCATTATATCCCATTGACCCATCTTTTTTATATAAACTTCTCTTTCCTCACCCCATTTATGTGAGATATTTCTCTCAATTTTCTTTCCCCTTCAAACCTCTCCCAGTTCATTCCTCTTCTTTACCTATTCTTTTCTTTTTTTAGATCATCCAAACTACAACAGAATCATAGCCAGGCACTCTGTCTAATGAGACATCCTCTATGACCCCTTGTTGATTATGAAGTTCCCATATAATGTGTAAACAGTTTAATCTTCTTTAGTCCCTTATGATTTCTCATACATGTTTACTTTTTTATACTTCTCTTAACACTTATGGTTGTATGTCATATTTTCTACTCAGCTCTGGTCTTTTCATCAGGAATGCTTGTAAGTCCTCTATTTTGTTAAAAATACATCTTTCCCTCTTAGTATTACACTCAGTTTTGCTGAATAGTTTATTCTTGGTTGTATGCCTAGCTCCTTAGCTTGCTAGAATATTATATTTCAAGTTCTCTGCTCCTTTATTCTAGTAGTTGCTAAATCTTCTATGGTCCTGATTGTGACTCCTTGGTACTTGAGTTCTTATTTTCTGATTGCTTGCAATATTTTTTCCTTAACCTGGGAGCTCTTGAATTTGGCCAAGAGTTAATTATATTGTATATATTATTTCTGAGAGTTTTCATTTAGGAGATTCTTTCTGAAGGTGGCTGATAGGGTTCTTCATTTTATACTTTTCTCTCTAAGATACCTGGACAGTTTTCTTTTGATTTTCTGAAATATGATGACTAGGCTCTTTTTGGTTTTTGGTCCATGGCTCCATAGTCCAATTAATTCTTAAATTATTTTCTTCAATTTGTTTTCTGGACAGTTGTTTTTCCTATATTTCATATTTCTCTGTTTCTTTAGTCTTTTGACTTTGTTTTATTATTTTTTGATGTCTCATAGAGTCATTCCCTTCCATTTGACCAATTCTAATTTTCAGAGTTGTTTTCTTCAGTAAAATTTAATACCTATTTTTCTAAGCTATTTTCTTTTCATATCTTTCTTCCCTAATTCTTGCCTCTTTTCTCATTCTTTACTTTACTGCTCTCTTTTGGTGTTTAAAATAATTTTTAGCTCCTTCTTTTAGCTTTGCTTTAAATCTTCTAGGAATACTTACATGTGTCCAAGCTGCATTGATCTCTGAGATTTTGCTTTAGATTTTTTTCAAATCATTCTTTTCTTCTGCTTTTGTGACTTGAGCTTCCCTGTCACTAAAATAGTTCCTTACATTTGTGTTCTTTTTTAGTTTGCTCATTCTTCTAGCCTACAGTTTGACTTTGGACTTTGTTAATTCCGGGCTCCAAACACTTCTGGAGTTTGAGGGATGTCTGGTTTGCATACCCTTCTGAAGCTTTCATAGCTGTGGTTGGGGGCTTGCAAAATTTCAGTGCTCTGGGGGTGGAGCCAAGATGGCAGAGTAAAAGCAGAAAATCAAGTGAGCTCCCACACCTCACCTCCAATACCTGTAAAATATGACTCTAAACAAATTTTAGAGCTACAGAACCCACAAAGTGACAGGGAGAAACAAATCTCCTGCTAAAGGTAGCCTGGCAGGCCAACAGGAAGGGTATATCACAATGGGCTGGGGGCTGAGCAGTCCTGCATAAGCTAAGTGGGCCCAGACCCAGGGTGACCCCAATCAGTGGCATAGACCTGTCAGAGCAGACTTCAGGAGAGTGAATCACTGGCAACTGTGGCAGTTTCCAGACTTTTCAACCCATAAATGCCAAAGAGAAAGTAAAAGGTCAGTGGGGAGTTCTGTGGGAACTGGGTGGAGAAGAGTGTAGTCCAGCCCCTGTCCCCAGGGCAAGAGGTGACAAAGTCACAACTACCTCTGGAGCTCCTGGTCTGCAGATCGTAGGGGGACCAAGCAACCATTCAGAGGATAATTGCTTTTACTTTCACCTGCTTGGATCTGGGTCACAGTCTTGGGCGGTGGTCCCAGTGTAAGGAATGTTAGCTGCCAGAGCTTGTGTGGCAGTAGAGAGGTCACCTTCCTCATAGCTCTGGCAACTGTGAAATTCACACCACAGCAATTTTGGACACAGCTCTCTCTACTCTGTAAGCAGAGTTCTACTATGGTAAAGAGCTCAAAAGTCAAGTAATTGGCTGGCAAGATGAGCAAACAAAGGAAGCACAATCAGACCATAGACTCCTTTTCTAGGGGACAAAAAGATCAAAACATGGAAACAGAAGAAGACAACAAAGTCAAAACTCCTGCATCAAAGGCTTCCAAGAAAAAGATGAACTGATTACAGGCCATGGAGGAACTCAAGAAGGATTTTGAAAATCAAGTAAGTGGAGGAAAAATTAGAAAGAGAAATAAGAATGATGCAAGAAAATCATGTTAAACAAGTCAATAGCCTGCTAAAGGAGACCCAAAAAATACTAAAGAAAATAACACCTTAAAAATAGGCTAACTCAAATGGAAAAAGAGATCCAAAAAGCACACGAGGAGAAGAATGCCTTAAAAAGTCAAACTGTTCAGATGGAAAAGGAATTTCAAAAACTCACTGAAGATAATTCCTTCAAAATTAGATTGGAGCAAATGGAAGCTAATAACTTTATGAGAAATCAAGATACTATAAAACAAATGGAAAAATAGAAAGCAATGTGAAATGTCTCATTAGAAAAACTACTGACCTGGAAAATAGAACCAAGAGAGATAATTTAAAAATTATTGGACTACCTGAAAGTCATGATCAAAAAAAGAGCCTAGAAATCATCTTTCAAGAAATTCTCAAGGAAAATTGCCCTGATATTCTAGAACCAAAGGGCAAAATAGTAATTGAAAAGATTCAAAAATCACCTCTTGAAAAAGATCTGAAAAATAAAATTCCTAGGAATATCATAGCCAAATTCCAGAGTTCCCAGGTCAGAGAGAAAATATTACAAACTGTCAGGAAGAAATAGTTTAAGTATTGTGGAAACACAATTAGGATAACACAAGATCTAGCAGCTTCTACCTTAAGGGATTGAAGGGCTAGAAGTACTGGAGGTCAAAGGAGCTAGGATTAAAGCTAAGAATCACCTACCCAGCAAAACTGAATATAATGCTTCAGGGAAAAATACAGTCATTCAGTGAAACAGAGGACTTTCAAGTATTCTCTTTTTTAATGCTTTATTAACTTCTGGTTTATATCATTCATTTCCATGAGATTTTGAGTCACAATTTTTTCCCCATTTTTCCCTACCCTGACCCCAGAATAGCAGTCCCACAGGACATTCCCTCATGCATCTGCTCTCTCCCATATCTTCTCCCATGCCCCCTTTGACTCTTTCAGCAGGGCAAGGTGAATCTCTGTGCCCCAATGGCTATATATCTTATTTCCCAATTATATGTAAAATAATATTAATAATAGTATTTTTATATTTTTAAACATTTGATTTTAAAACTTTGAATTCCAGATTCGCTCCCTTCCTCCCCTGCCACTCACCCCCACTGGGAAGATAAGCAATTCAGTATATGTTGTACATATGTAGCTATGCAAAACATCACCATAGTAGATATATTGTAAAAGACTGACTATATTTCCCTCCGTCCTATCCCACCTCCCACTTGGTCTATTCCCTACTTTGATCCTGTCCTCTTTCATTTGTTTGGATCTGCTTAACAGGATCTTGATTTCTCATAAAGTCACTGGCTTCCATTTGCTCCAGTCTAATTCTGAAGGAATGATTCTCCTCAGTGAGTTTTTGAGATTCTTTTTCCATCTGGCAAATTCTGCTTTTTAAGGCATTCTTCTCCTCATTGGCTTTTTGAGCCTCTTTTGCCATTTGAGTTAGTCTATTTTTTAAGGTGTTATTTTCCTCAGTCAGGCTGTTGACTCTCATTTCATACTTTTCCTACATCCTTCTCATTTCTCTTTCCAGTTTTTCCTCCATTTCTCTTATCTGCTTCTTAAGGTCCTCTATGGCTTGTAACCAGCTTGTGTTTTCATTTGGGGCTTTTGATGCAGGAGTTCTGACCTCCCAGTCCTCCTCCTGTTCCATGCTTCAATCCTCTTTTCCCCCAAAATAGGAGTTTAATGTTGAATTTTTCTGTTTATTTTGTTTCCCTTGCTTAGGCATGTTGCCACTCAATTACTTGACTTTTGGGCTTGTTGCCACAGTAGGACTTTGCCACCAGACAGGGGAGCTTCCATCCCAAAAGCTGGGGTTTTCTAAGCTGCTGGAGATATTAGTTGGGTGCTCTCTCTGAAACCTCCACACACTCTGGCAAGCTGGTCACACACCTCAAGACCTCCACCCCAGACTGCAATCCAGATCCAAGAAGGTTAAAGCAAGAGTGATTACCCTCCCCCCCTAAACTGGTCGCCGGATTCCCCTACAGTTCACAGGCCAGGAACTGAAGCTGCAATGTAGCAACATGGCTACTCAGTGGCCTCTCACCCCCAGGGGAAAGAGGCCAACATGCTCTCCGAACCAGTCCCAAAGTCCATAGGGCACTAACCTCTCACTTTGTCCTAGGCATCTATGTGTTAATAATTCTGGAAACTTCACAGCTGCTGGTGTTCTGGAGTCCCTCCAGCTGGCTGCTGATCCGGCCACCCTGGGGCTAAAATGGGCCTGGGCTTGGCTTCCAGAGCACTGCCCTGGCCACTCCCTGCCAGGCTGCCAGGCTGTCCTCAGAGGGAGATTAGCTTCTCTGTGTCATTTTGTGGGTTCTGGAGCTCCAGAGTTTGTTCAGGGTCCCCTTTTACATAAATTTGGAAGGGTGGGAGCAGGAGTGGTGTGGAAATGCTGTTACTACTCTGCCATCTTGACTCCACCCTGACTTTCAAGTATTCTTGATGAAAAAAACCAGAGCTGAACAGAAAATTTGGCTTTCAAATGCAAGAAGCAAGGAAGCATGAGAAGGTAAACAGGAAAAAGAAGCCATAAGGAACTTATTAAAGTTGAACTATTTACATTCCTACATGGAAAAATGATAATTGTAATTCATGAGACTTTTCTCAGTATGAGGATAGTTGAAGGGAATATATATGTATATATATGTATGCATACATATATGTGTATACATAGGAGGGTGTGTGTGTGTGTGTGTATAAATGCATATTTGAGTGTGTGTATGTATGTACATGTATACATAGACAGAGGGCACAGGATCAGTTCAATAGGAAGGGATTATATCTAAAAAATAATATTAAGAGGTGAGAAAGGAATATAATGGGAGAAGGAGAAAGGGAGAGATAGAATAGGGTAAATTATCTCATATAAAAGAGGCAAGAGAAACCTGTTACAATGGAGGGGAAGAACAGGAAGCTGAAAGGGAATGGGTCAACCTTACTCTCATTGAATTTGGCTTAAGGAGGGAATAACATACACACTCAATTGGCTACCTTACACTATAGGAAAGTAGGGGGAAAGGGATAAGAGGGGCAATTGGGGTTAAGTAACTTGCTCAAGGTTACACGGCCAGTCATTATTTATGTGTGGGTGTTCGTTTTCTGAGGCCAGAACTGATCCCGGGTCGTCCCAACTCCAGGGCCAGTGCTCTTACTGACCGTGCCACCTAGCCACCGCCTGCACCACCTAGCCACTCCTTCCCCTTATTATTTTCTACTTTGACACTGTACCTTTTCAAAAGTATTTGCTTCTAACTACCCTCTCCCCCAATCTGCCCTCCTTTTCTATCATCCCCCCTCTTATCCCTTTGTTGCCCATTTTTATAGCCCTTTGGTCATAATTCCAAATTGCTCTCCAGAATGGTTAGATCAGTTCACAACTCCACCAACAATGCATTAGTATTCCAATTTTACCACATCTTCTCCAACATTTATCATTTTCCTATTTTGTCATATTAGCCAATCTGATAGGTATGATATAGTACCTCAGAGTTGTTTTGATTTGCATTTCTCTAATCAATAGTGATTTAGAGTATTTTTTTCATATGACTATAGATAGCTTTAATTTCTTCCTCTGAAAGCTGTTCATATCCTTTGATGACTTATCAATTGGGAAATGACTTGTATTCTTATAAATTTGACTCAATTCTCTATACATTTTAGAAATGAGGCTTTTGCCAGAGATACTGGCTGCAAAAATTGTTTCCCAGCTTTCCACTTCCCTTCTAATTTTGGTTGCATTGGCTTTGTTCAAAAAACTTTTCAATTTAATGTAATCAAAATCATCCATTTTGCACTTCATAATGTTCTCTATTTCTTGTTTGCTCATAAATTTTTCCCTTATCCATAGATCAGACAAGTAAAGTATTCCTTGCTCTCCTATTTACTTATAGTATGAGCCTTTATATCTAAATCATATACCCATTTTGACTTTATCTTGGTATAGGGTGTAAGATGTTGGTCTATGCCTAGTTTCTGCTATATTATTTTCCAGTTTTCTGAGCAATTTTTGTTAAATAGTGAGTTCTTATCCCAGAAACCAGAGTCTTTGGATTTATCAAACAATAAATTACTATAGTCACTGACTATTGTGTCTTACATACCTAACCTATTCCACTGATCCATCATTAATATTTCTTAGCTAGTACCAAGTAGTTTTGATGATTGCTTCTTTATAATATAGTTTAAGATCTGGGATGTCTAGGCCACCTTCCCTTGCATTTCTTTTCATTAATTCCCTTGATATTCTGGACTTTTTCTTCTTCCAGATGAATTTTGTTATTATTTTTTTCTAGCTCTATAAAATAAATTTTGGTAGTTTGATTGGTATGGCACTGAATAAGTAAATTAATTTAGGTAGAATTGTCATTTTTATTATATTAGCTAGGCCTATGCATGAGCAACTGATATTTCTCCAATTATTTAGGTCTGACTTTATTTGTGTGAAAAGTGTTTTGTAATTGTGTTCATATAGTTCCTGGGTTTGTTTTGGCAGGTAGACTCCCAAATATTTTATAATGTCTACAATAGCATTAAATGGAATTTCTCTTTCTATGTCTTGCTGTTGGGCTTTGTTAGTAGTATATAGAAATGCCTATGATTTGTGTGGGTCATTCTTTAAATCTTTATTGAGGAGGTATAGAAGGAGAACTAGATTCTAATGCTTCCTCTCACTCCAGCATCTTGGCTCCACCTTTTAAATTGTTTTTAAACATGCTTGTTGTTTACTAAAATTTCAGTAGTTGCATGTAGCCCCATATAAAATTGCCCTGACTAGCATTATTTCACAATAATTGTTAATATATTATAACCAAAGCCTCACTGTAAAGTTGCAACACCCCCTCAGTGATGTCTTTTGGCCAATCACCGTTTTATAATGTTGTTCCTGTGAAAATAGGTTGTCCCACAAAATTGTTTCACCTTGTTTTCCTGGAACCAATTAAAGATGATAGAGAGCTCTATTCCATAAAGCTGATTGAAATTTGCTGTCCAGGGCAGAATTCCATCTTAGATAGAATTGTTTTTGTGGACAATCTGCATGCATAGTTTGTAAAGATCTGTGGAACGATTGCATGTATAAATGTAATGGAACTTTCAAAATCTGTAAGGAAAAGAAGCGTAACTCTCCATTTCCTTTAAAAGGTAGATTCTATAGTGCTTTAAGGTTTATCGATACTTTACAGATGTCCTCTTTGTTCCTCACAACAACCCAAGTAGGAAAATGCTATTATTATCCTCATGTAAATGGCTTGCCCAAGGCTGCATAACTGTCTAAGGCAGTATTTGAACTAAGGTCTTCCTGACTTCAAATCCAGGACTCTATCCACTGCACCATATTGTTGTCCTGTAATTACTGTACCATAGTTGTATGAAGAAGTAAAAGCAAGATAAAATTAAATTTGGCATTTTCCTTCCTCCCTTAGCTCACTAATGGGGTTGATCGACTACTAACAAGTTACCAAATCAAAGATGGGCATGTAATTCTGCAGATGAATTCAGTAAGTCCTTCATTTATTTTTTATTGTTGTGATTAAAATATATTCAGCCTGAAAAAGATATTTGATGAAGCTAAATTTTCTATGTGGTTTCCTTAAATTTTTAAACTTGTTAAACAGATTCCTTCTGATAAGTTCCTTTGTGTTCGATTCCGGATCTTTGAGCTTTTTTGGGTTGGACTCCGTAGTCCTGCTACGTTCTCAGCATATGAATACCATAGACCAGGTACCTGCTTCAACTAAAAGTTTAAAATTTACTCAAAGGTATCATTTGTAGTAACAGAACATTGACTATGACAACTAAAGAAATCATTAGAACAGAGAATGTGAGATCAAGTATGGATTCTTAAGAGCCATCTCTCACCCTTATGTAACAGAAAGGGCAATGAAAGACAAAACAGAGTACATGACTTATCCAAGATCTCATGATAAGCCAGGGGAAGTGCTTACATCAATGCCCTTATCTCCTCCTAGTCCCTTATTCTGTCTACTATATGACACTAATTCTCTTCAAATCAACCATGACTAAGAGTGTGAAGCTGATGACATTTGTTTTGGCACTACCCTTACTCAGAGGCCCTTTCTCCACATTAGAATTTCCTCTCTGCACCAGGATTCCCCCACTACTGGGCCTCTCCTAGGCCTTTTCACTCCAAGCTGTGTGCTAGACTTGGCACCTGTTTTCTATACTTTCCACCAACTCATACTAATTTGCCTTATGTACCATTCCTCTAGTAATTATAGTTGGAAATTGATACAACAAGCTAAGCCCCTGCTAATGTGTTAATAGCTAGTAAAGATGGAATGCTTTACTTCTCTGGGAAGGTATCTGCATTTTTATAGGGAAGTTCTGGGGAAAAACAAATAAAGGAATTAATCTTTAATAGTGTAACTATAGGCACTGAGCCAACCTGATATGAGATGTATTTGGGGGCAAGAGAGGCTTTCTTAGCATCCTCAAGAAATGTTTGTTGATATCTACCCAATCTTTCATAGTGCCTAAAATTCTTTCTCCCACTCACATACTCAAGTCATTACATTCCAACAAACATCTCAATACCTAACATTCTCTAGCATAGGAATGGTCAAGAAGTGGAAAGGTTCTCTCATATGTCTACTCTAAGGCTCCTTCTCCTTGATGGACTTGGAAATAGCCGTAGTCTAATGGCAAAACAGGAAGGACAATACTTCCTTTTACCCCATGACAAACAATGATGCATTTCCTAGCCCATTCCATTTACTCCAACCTCAAAACATTGTCATTCAATACCCTCACAGGTCTTGTGTCCAAGTCTATCACCATACGAAGACATTTGGGGATTGTGCCCATAGGAGAATGCCCAAATCCCAATTGTAACCTGCCAACTTTCCACCTCTTCCACTCCTTCCTCATCCCTACTCAGTTTCTTACTTTTTATTTACCTGGGGAAAAACACCATAGGATTCCACCAAATCTAGAAAAACCTTGGGGTTTGGGTCATATATAACTAAGGGGACAAAGGGACTTTCTGATTGCCCTCCCTTAATTCTAAATATCTGATCAACCCTGTTTAGTCTGACTCCCAATCTCATTCTCCTCCTTGTAGAGTCCTCTCATTTATACATTGTGACCTTAAATATCAATCTGCTTAGACTTTCAATGCCTCTCACCCCTTCCAGACCCAAGACATCATCGAAAAGTTTTTCATAAGATGGTAAAAAAAAGAAATCAGAATCCTTAATGGTAAACTGAACAATAGAATGAGTTGGTTCTAAGCTTCCTAATCTAAAATATTCTCATCTCAAATACTGTTCCACTCTTCTTCCAAGCCTCATGCCATAAACCTCCTTCTTTCTGAGATATTCCCCCATTTCCTTAGCTTTGCCCTTTTTCTTTGAGAAGACAATGGCTCACTCATTAGTACATTAACATTTGTCTCATTCATAATGGTTAGAATAATTGTTCACATTTCCATAGTGTTTTAAGATTCACAAAGCACTTTCTTCACAATAATCCAGGAAGACAGTATCAGTATTTTTATGTCTATTTTGCAGGTGAAAAATTTGAGGTTTAAAAAGGTTAAGTGACTTGCCCAACATCACATAGCTTATGTTGGAACCAGTATTCAAACCAAAATCTTCCTGCCTCCAAAGCTAAGGCTCTTTACATCCTGCTTCCAGCAAGGTTTCAATATGCATGTTCCAGGGGATAAAAATGGCAAATGCCTTTCATCTGTGTTTGTACAACTGTCTAGGAATATGCTGGAACTAGCTTGTAATGGTTCACAGAGACAGTTGTTAAATTTTCATTGTGAGCATTTATACTTCAAAGATTAGCAAATGTTACAAATCAGGGCTTGATTTGTTGTTTTGTTGATTGATTTGACTTCAAAAAATGATGGGGAAAATGTTAACGTTACAGATTAAACTTAAAAGTATGTAATACATATTTTTTTTAGATACCTGGTTCTTAAACATTTACCAGTATACCAATGAGGAAAACCATGTTATGATAGGAACTCCTACTATTTTCTGGACCCCCAAATTACAAAAGCCTTCTCTGTACCCCTATCCTTCCCTCTATGATTTGATAGGAAGAAACTTGGACAGGTAACTATGTAAACATTTGAAATCCTTTCCTTATTATCTTCCCAATTCTTTCTTTGCTTCAGATAAACAATGCACCACATTTTATAGCCCTCTCCAGAGCAAACTGGAAAAAGTATGTGAAGGATCAACCTGTAGTTGTGTGGAAGGTAAATTCTACTTAACATGCTTATTTTTGTGCATATTAAGGAAGAGCAAGGGAAGGGAATAAGCATTTATATAGGGCCTACTATGTGCCAAGCATTATTCTAAGTACTTTTTCCCTACATGTATGTATTTATTTGTTTTTAAATTTATTTTATTTTTAATTTATGGAATAAAACAAGCATTTCTGTAACATAGCATAATAAAAATCATGATTGCACATGAAACTGCAAATTTATTATGTACAACTTGCTATTCTTTTTTCCCTTTTTTTTCTTCCCTTCTTTGCCCTATAGATAGCTATCATTAGACACAAATAGGCATATATGTGTATATGTACATGTATATATGTAAAGTTATTCTATGTATACTTCTGTTTATCAGCTCTTCCTCTAGATGCAGATAGTCTTTCTTCACATGTCCTTTATTTTTAATTTTTATATTTATAATAGTCAAAATGACAGTTATTTAAAATCATTCTTAAAACAATATTACTATTACTGTGTACAGTGTTCTCTTGGTTCTGTTCACTTTGCTCTTCACCATTTCATGCAAATCTTCCCATGCCTTTCTAAAAATCATTGTATTCATCATTTCTTATAGCACAGTAGTATTACACCACAACCATACACCACAACATCCATTCCCCAATTGATGGGGATCTCTGAAATTTCCAGTTCTTTGCCACCACATAGAGAGCCGCTTTAAGTATCCTATTCACATTCAAAGTTATGATTACTATTTGTGAATTTCCCTCCTTATTTTTACTTGTTTTTCTTTCTCAACCTCTCTTTTTACCCTATCCCTGTTACCTTATCTTCTCCTCCCTTTCCCACTCCCCATCCCACCCACCCCTCCAAGACTCCCTCCCCCATCTTCTCCCCCCAATTTTCCAAATCCCAATCTACATACCCCTCTAAAAGTCCCTCCCCAACCCTGTCCCCCAGTTTTCTCACCTTTTTCCATGTTCAGAAGACTTCTACACCCTTCCAGATATATGTTTCCTCTTCAACCCAGATGAGAGTAAGCCCTCTCCCCCACCCACTTCTTCTATATTACTTCTTCCTTTCACTCTCCATTTTTATAATTTAATTGCTTTTACCTTTTTTTCTACCCAATTTTGCTTTTTAGAATCACCTCATAAAACACAATGTGAGGCCCTGGACAGAATTCAGAAAATAACAGTAAGGAGTATATGAGGTACAGGGCAACATTACTTACAATGTGAGATTAAAATCTGATTATTCTAAATACTTTTTTCTTTTAAAAAATTAATTTATTTTTAGTTTTCAACATTTATTTCCACAAAATTTGAGTTCCAAATTTTCTCCCCATCTCTCCCCTCCCCCCCAAGACAGTGTATTCTGATTACCCTTTCCCCCAATCTGCCCTCCCTTCTATCACCCCCCCTTATCCCCTTTGCTTCTATTTTCTTGTAGGGCAAGATAGATTTCTATACCCCATTGTTTGTATATCTTATTTCCCAGTTGCATGTAAAAACAATTTTCAATGTTAATTTTTGAAACTTTGAGTTCCAAATTCTCTCCCTTCCTTCCTCCCCACCCACCCTCATTGAGAAGACGAGCAATTTGATGTAGGTTATACATGTGCAGTCATAGAAAACATTTCCATAATAGTCATGTTGTGAAAGACTAGATATACTTCCCTCCATCCTATCCTACCCCCCATTTATTCTATTCTCTCCTTTGACCCTGTCCCACTTCAAAAGTGTTTGCTTCTGATTACTCCTTCCCCTATTTGCCCTCTTTTGTATAATCCTCCCCTCTATGCCCTTTTCTCCTACTTTCCTATAGGGTAAGATAGATTTCCATACCCAACTGAGTGTGAATGTTATTCCCTACTTCAGCCAAATCTGATGATAGTAAGGTTCACTCATTCCCTCCCACCTCCCCCCTCTTCCCCTACACTGTAAAGACTTGTTCTTTCCTCTTTTATGTGAGATAAATTCCATCCTGCATCTCCCTTTCTCCTTCTCCCAGTACATTCCTCTCTCACCCCTTAATTTTATTTTTTATATATCATCCCTTCCTATTCAACTGATCTTGTGCCCTCTATGTATCCATGTACACACATGTATACACAATCCCATACATATTTATACACACACCCTCCTATACATACATATATATGCACATATACATATATACATATATTTTCCCTCCAACTACGCTAATACTGAGAAAGGTCTTATGAGCTACAAATATCATCTTTCCATGTAGGAATGTAAACAGTTCAACTTTAATAAGTCCCTTGTGATTTTTCTTTCCTGTTTGCCTTTGCATGCTTCTCTTGAATCTTATATTTGAAAGTCAAATTTTCTATATTCTAAGTACTTTTGGCAAATAGTGTCTCATTTGATCCTTAAAACAACTTTATGAGATATATTCTATTACTATCCCCATTTTATATAGTTAAGAAAACTGAAGTAAACAGAAGTTAAGTGATTTGCCAAGGGCCACACAGCCAGTGTCTGAGGCCATATTTGAACTAGGACTGTAGTGATTTGGAGTCATCCTGGTTGAAGCTTCTATCAGTAATTTTCTGTGTAACCTGGGATCCAAGCATAGTACTCCTCTTCAGTGGGAAATGATTATTCAGTGCTTCATTCCTGTATGAGAAGCAGAGTTGTTGAGAGCTTGGTAGAGGAGAGGTCCTATTTCTTCTGACTTTTGACATTAAAAAAGGACACACATGGTTCTAGTCCCTCTTCTGGAAAGAAGCCAACATGTAGAGGTACCAGATCCCTGAAGAGAGCCTAGAACCTCAAGTGTCTTCTCTCAGAGTCAGAGGCCAGAAGAACTAGAATCTCGCTTCTCCCAAATTTGCAACAACTCCTCCCCTTACACAGTCATGGAACACTGAATAATCATCTTCCACCAATGAAGAGAGTCTCATGCAAATAATTTTGAACTCTAGTTTACAATCCAGAAAAAGAGACATTTCCTTAGCTGAATGTGGCCCATTTTGCTATTGGAAATTGTCAGACTCCCCTCTCTAAAACACCTAAACAAGCAGATGCTTCCATCAATTCCAGGAAAATCCTGTCAGAGGAGTTGTAAGGCATCAATTTTTCACTCTTCAGCAGGTGTATAAGCCATTCAACAAATAGGTATTAAATTTTTTAGCATCTCTAACACAGCCAAAAGTCAGTGGTGTGATGGTAGATCCAAATGTATAGAATGTAAGTGCTAGGAAAAAACTTAACAAATAATTTTGGAACTGGAAGGAGTTTTTGAGGTGCTCTAATCTGCCTCTTTTATTTTACAAATGATGATACAAAATCAGAGAAAGGATGTGCCTTTCTCAAGATCACACAGTGAGACTAGAACTCAGTTCTTCTGCTTCTCCACTAAGTTATGCAGCCTGAACCACATGTCGCACAGTGCTCCACAAAGCAGATGCTTAATAAGCATTTCTTGATTGATTGCTGATGGTGACAAGACAAGACCCGTGATCAATCTAACTTCCTTAATGATTGTGATCCTATCCAGCTATTCAGACATTACTAGTGTGCAATTTAACCAAGTATTCACCAAGGGCAAGGACACTGGTAAAGAGCTGAAATATTTTTTCTTCCAGAATTTCACTTCCTGACCCTTACTCTCCTCTATGTACTCTGTGATCCAGCTATACAGCACTCCATCTCTGGTCTTTTACATGCCTGGAATACTCTCCCTCTTCATCTCTGCCTCCTGGCTTCCCTGGCTTTCTTCAAGACTCTGTTCAAATTTCACTTTCTACAGGAGACTTTTTTCATTTCTTCATCTGCTCATGCCTTCCCTCCATGATTATTGTTCCTTCCCACTGTATATATTTTTAACATATCTAGTTACTTGCATGTTGTCTATTTTATAGTCCTTGAAAGCAGGAACTATTTTTACATTTCTTTGTATTCTCGGGGTTTAACATAAGTCTGGCACATAGTAAGTCCTTAATTAAATACCTGTTGATTGATTGTTAGAATGTTTCCTTCTTTTTATATTAAAAAATTTAGTTCTTTGAAAGATAGGACTTTTAACCAAATTATCAACAAAATAATTCATTCAAAAACTCTTCAGTCCCTACAGTTATGCAAGGTCTTTGTTAAGGCCCCAGGAAAGATATAAAGAGAAGGCAAAGTCACTTTGCCCTCAAGGAATTATTAGTTCAGTAGGGGAGCTAAATCTATGCCCAAATAACTATTATACAAAGTAGAATATAATAAATATATGAGGGACATAGGGGTATGGGGACAGGAGAATAAGTTGTGTGTTTGGGGTTAGCAGTTGGTCCAGTTTGATTAGAATATAAAGATTGGAAATAATGTGAAATAAAGCTAGAAAGAGAGGATGAAGTCATATTGGGGAGGGCCTTCAATTCTAGATTGAACATGTGGACTCCGATGCAGTGGAGCAATAGGTCACCATGAAAGTTATCTGCTTTCTAGGCCAACACAACAAAAGCTTATGAAGTGCCTACTGTGTGTAAGGCACTGGGCCTGACCCATGCAACGGCCACTTCTGTTAATGATATAACCACTTGCTCCTTCAGAAATAGTCTACTACATTGGGGTGGGAGTTCAGGAATTAAGGGATTCCAAAATTATATTGGCTTGAACATGAGCCCATGGGAAACCCTGTTCTCTTGCAAAGAGCTTGTGTTGTTATTGCCTCATACTGACTATATATTTCTTGAAAAAAACCAACAACAACAACCAAAAAACCACACCAACAGCAGATTGTGGGCAAATGAAGAAAAAGTTAGACTTAACAATCTCTGCAGATGCCAGAAAGGAAACAGCTTGCCAAGAAGACATTGCATATGGTAAGTCTGAGCAATAATTCACATTTCTATAGCACTTTGCATACATTATCTCATTTTAACCTCATAACTGCTCTATTAAGTTGGTAGTGCAAATAATATCAAACCCATAATGTGGTTTTAATGACATACATTTCTGTCATGCTTTCCTTGCAACCACCCTGTAAGTCAGACAATGAAAATGTAGTATGGTCCCATTTAACAGATAAAGAAACTGAGGGGCCACTAGGTGGTGCAGTGAGTAGAGCACTGGCCCTAGAGTCAGAAGGACCTGAGTTCCGATCCGGCCTCAGACACTTAACACACACAAACAAAAACCTAGCTGTGTGACCTTGGGCAAGTTACTTAACCCCAATTGCCCTCCAAAAAAAAAAAAAAGAAAGAAAGAAAGAAACTGAAAACTCAGAGTGGTGAAATGACATCACTAAGATACCAAAGCTAGTAAGATCTAGAATTTAAACCTAGGCATTCTGACTAAAAGCCCACTGTCCTTTCCACTATGGCATGTTACCCAATCCACCTCCTCTCCTGTGAAAATGAAGCTTAAGAATAAAAAATTTCAAAGGACATTTAGGACCCAAAATTAAGTACAGAGATTCTATCCTATGTGTTCTTTTGGAAGGAAAGGCCATCATTTCCCAATTGTGTGTCCTTCAGTGCAGAAATGTGATTTTCATTAGTAGTAATAAGACTGACGTGCATGTACAACTGAGATGCTTTACCCCACTGAATTCCTTTGGATTGTGAAGATGAAAATATATTCCAAGAGAGCTTTTCAGAAACCACAGAGAAATAATGGTTGGGGAATGTGTGCTGCCCACTGATTCAGAAGGGGCAAAGGCAACTCGGGAATTTCAATTAAAAAAAAAAAACACTTCAAACATAAAAAGCAAAAAAAAAAATCAGTAAATAAATCTCATACACATTTATTTAAAAAAAAAAACTTATTTGTTTCATTCCTCTCTCCTGCCCCAAAGGTCTGGCATATTTTAATGTGAATTTTAATGGAAGAATGGCATTTAGACAGGATTTTTGCACAGATACACAACATGGGTGGTTTGTAATTGCTTTTATTTGTTCTTGCCCCAGTGGGAAGGGGGTTGTCCTAGAATGTAAGAGCATGAAGGTTCTTTAGAACATAAAATGTTGAACCACAAAATATGAGCTTTTAAAGCCTCTTAGTGTCCAGCTAATCCAAACCCCTCGTTTTGCAGTGAAGAGTCCTGGAGAATGGAAGAGTTTGACTCCAGAGCACACAAGTAGTTAGGAGCAGACCTACACTAGAACCTGCTCTCAGTGTCCTTTCTTTGACACCACTGCCTCAGATGTACTAAGCAAAGATGCTTTGCTGAGTTTTAAAAGAAGTTGAAACTTGGAGGGGGGTGGGGAACAATTGTCTTATTGTGACAGTTGCTCTTCTCAAAGAAAGAAAATCCAATGTGGATTTATTTGACTTGGTTAATTTTTTATAGAAATAGCAGATTCACAACAGAAACATTTTAATTGTTCCCTTTCCCCTCACTAGCAATGGAAACATTTCCTGCTCCCTACTCTCTGAATTCTCACCCTTCCCATCCTCACCATAAAAAGAAATGGCCCCGGGGTGGCTAGGTGGGGCAGTGAATTGAGCACTAGCCCTGGAGTCAGGAGGACCTGAGTTCAAATTTGACCTCAGACACTTAACACAAAAACTAGCCATGTGACCTTGGGCAAGTCACTTAACCCCAATTGCCCTCCAAAAAGCAAAAAAAAAAACCTAAAATCCAGAAGTTCCATAGATTTGTTGGACATATAAAAGTATAGAACCAGGAAGTAGTACTTCAGATCATGGAATGTTAGAACTAGAAGGCACCAACCTCGTGTAATAAAGGAGAAAACTCAAGCCTTCCCAGCAATGGGTTTGCATATCCTTTTTTTAATTTTTAAAAAATTCATATTTTTTTTCTCGATTACATGTAAACAAAAATTTTTAACATATTTTTTAAAATAATTTTGAGTTCCAAATTCTGTCCCTACCTCCTTTGCCTCCTATCTACTTGAGAAGACAAGTCATTTGATATAGATTATGATGTGCAGTCATTGCATGTCCTTTAGATGAAATCTTTTTGGACGTGTCTTTATATTTCTGATCCTAGAAAATCTAGGGAAAAGGTACTTGAAATTAATGAGACCTTTATTCTAATTAGCCCAAGCTAAAGTTTACAAAGAAGGTTAAGAAATCCCTCCAGAATGGGGGGGAAGGGATGTGTGTGTGTGTGTGTGTGTGTGTGCCTATCTCACCAGAAATGATAGATCCCTGATGACCCACATGGAAACTTTAACCTGTTCTATTTCTGATCTGGGCTAGTTCCTTTCTTTTTAGGCATCCTGGTGCCCCCTCCTCCTAGGGGCTCACCATCTTGGTACTGAACTTAGTTAGATACCTGATCAGCTCTGGTCCTAGTACAGCTCAGAACTCCCTAGCTTAAGCAAGCCACTAGCCTCAGTTTTCCCAGTAACAGGAACTGGCAGCTAGGTGTCACAGTGGATAGAGTGTGGGTCCTGGAATCAGGAAGACCTGAGTTCAAATCCAACTTCAGACATTTACTAGTTGTGCGACCCTGGGCAAATAACTCAACACTGTTTGCTTCAGTTTCCTCATCTGTGAAACTAGCTACACAAGAAAATGGCAAACCACTCTAGTATTTTTGCCAAGAAAACTCCAGATGAGGTCATGAAGATTTGGATGCCACTGAACAACAAGCTGCCACTATGTGTGGCTAAAGTGGTATTTTAAGACCATAAGAACTGTGTCCATGGCCCTTAAAATAAATCAATTTAACTCCCCACCCCCACTTCAAAACAAAGTATTACCAGATTTATTAACCTAGCCTATAGGCAATTAAGATATCTCAGGATTAAAAAAAAATAAAGCTTACTAAACTTGTATAATGATATATTGTTGCTGTATCAGAGGAAATGTCATGACTGTTTGTTTTCTTTTTTAGCTTATAAAGTCAAGATTTCTTCTATCACTGAAGAAAATAGTTTTGTTAAGTATACTGCAACCCTTCTGGATGTCTTTAAGACTGGTGAGAACATATTCATTCATATAACAAATGTCTGCCAAGTACTTGCTACATTTCTCTGCCATAACTAGGGTTTGACAACTGGAGCTTTCCCCAAAATTTACAGGGTGTTGACCCTTGTACTCCTTTAGCTGGTAGATACAACTGAGCTTACCTGGCTCAAGAGTTAGATAAATATGCAAGCTACAGATAATGAGCCTCCCCTCCTGCCCCCTGCCTCCTTCACCCTGCTCTGTCTCCCTAGCAGCAACTTTCCCAGCAGGAGACCCGGGATCTCCTTCTGTTTCAAACCCTATGGTGGTGGTATGCCCAGGTACATCTTGGGATGCTTGCTCCATGTGCCAGAATCCCTAGTTATCATTCTACTTCTCTGCACAGGGCATTGGGAGATTTGTAAAGAAAAATACGAAAGGCAATAGGATCACAGATTTAAGCCAGAAGGGACCTTCCGGATCAGTTGGTCCAAACTGGGCATCATTTCCCCCCATTTCATAGATGAGGATCCTGAGGTCTGTAAAAGGAAAATAACTGGACCAAAATCACATGGTGATAACAGCAGAGCTGACATTCAAATTTCGGCTGCACTGTGTCTTGAGGCCTCCCTGCTCTCAAGGAACTTATAGACTAGTGGGGGAGATAAGACAAAGACCAAAGCATTTTAAAAGAGAAGAATGTGTCAGCCTCATAGGAAAGACAGAGTGCTGAAGAGAACACCTCTGACCCCCGAGAAATCAAGGAAGGCTTTATGAAGGGGGTGGTATTTAGGTTGGTTCTTAAAGGGCCAACTCAAAGGGTTTCCAGAGGGCTCATTGATTTAGAGATGGGAGGGCCACCTTAGAGGTCACCCAACCCAATTCCCTCATTTCATAGATAAGGAAACTGAAGCTGAGAGGTGGATCTAGGGACGCTGAGTTCAAATCTCACCTCACTTGTTAGCTGTGTGACCCTGGGAAAATCACTTAAACTCTCTCGGACTCAGTTTCCTTATATATAAAATGGGGATAAAAATAGCACCCATCTCCCAGGATTGTTGTGAGGATCAACTGAGATATTGTGTGTAAACTGCTTATAAATTATAAGGTGCTATATAAGTGTTAGCTGTTATTATTAAAAGCATCATCACATGACTTGGTCAAGGTCACACAGGTTCTAAGTAGCAAGGGCAAGATTTCAGTCCAGGTACTATTATACTCCCTACTTCAGCTAAGATTGGCTGCAGAGAGCATGATGTAAATGGGGACAGGGGTCAGGAGAGAATGAAGGGGTGGGACCCTTGCAACCTCAGGATGTCAGGACGTTCACTTTACTACTTTGTATTCCAGGGAAAGCTCTTGCTCAGAAAAATGCCGAAGTCGTTTTCATTAAGAAGAACACTTGCACCAGTATTGACATTGAAAAGGGGAGTCAGTATCTGATTATGGGAAAGGAAGCACTTCAGATAAAATACGAGTACAGTTTCAAGTAAGTCACTAGTGCTTGGAGAGGGGGAGCTCTCCTCCAAAGATAACTGAACTGGCAGGAGGGCCCATCTCCATTCTGAACAGCAGGAAATCCCTGAAACCTTAGTGTTAATTGCTTTAGTGAGGTCAATTCTGATATAACTAGTATTAACAACACAAGAATTGCCATAAATGGAAAATTCATCTTTTTTTGTAACTTTGGAAAAGAGATGTAGCAATGCCTCACTTATCTAGGATCCCATGGGAATGAGGATTGGAATCTAAGTGAGTTCTCTAGATGCCTTAACCCTTCTATATCTCTTTTATAAAATGTTATACACTCCCCCTTGCCTTACTAAACAGTTTATATAGAATACAATCTAACTTAATTGTGATGACTTAGGGTCACTACCAAGTACAGCAGTTACTACACCATGCAACAAAATGGGGTTGGTTGGTGAGAGGAGCATGTGTGTACTGACGCACATGAGGACTATTTCCTCCTATGCAGCTGATTCTCCCTACTCCCACTGCATTGTGTCTCCATTTTCCTGTCTTCTCACTCTGCTGTCAGCCTGTCTTCTGATCCTTTTAATCTTAATTTACCAATAACTATATGACTGAATGCCTGAGCATAGTTTTATATCTGTTCTGCTGAACCTGAAGATTTTTTCTCATCTCTGAATTCCCAGATGTGTTCTACAAGATGGCAGCTTTTGGGAGTCAGATTCTTGCTAACTGGGATATGTGAACACTCACGTAGAAGAATGAAAGTTATAGACCAGAGCATTTGTTGAACACTACCAGGCACTAAAAAGAGAAAGTCAAAAACCAAAACTGCACCTGCTCTCAAGGAGCTCACATGCTAAACAAGAACATGGAGAACAATATACAGAATTAATACAAATCAATAAAAAAATAGCTAAGTACAAAGTAGTTTGAGAGAGAAAACACTAACAATTGAATGGATCAGAAAAGGCTTCATGTAGAATGTGCAGTTTGAATTGCATCTTGAAGCAAGATAGGATTTCTTTGAGGTAGAGGCCCAGGGATGGAAAATGGAGTCTCATATGTAAAGAATTGTGACTGCTAGGTGGCACAGTGGCTAGCGTGCCAAATCTAGAGTCTGGAATATTCATGTGCCTGAGTTCAAATCCTCAGATACTTACTAGCTGTGTAACCCTGGGTAAAGTTACAACCCTTTTTGCCTCAGTTTCTTCATCTGTAAAATGAGCTGGAGTAGGAAATGGTGAACCCCTCCAGTGTCTTTGCCAAGAAAATCCCAAAAGGGACCACAAAAAGAGACATGACTGAAAAACAACTGAACAACAACAAGATGTAAGGAATATTGAGAAGTCCAGTTTGGCTGACTTACAGGGTGCAGGAGGATAAGTAAAGTCCAATGAGGCTGGAAAGAAAGCTTAAGGAAAAGTTTTGAAGCTTTAAAAGCTAAACACAGGAGTTTGTCTCTTAAGACCCTGGAGTTGATTGAATAGGGGAATGGCATAGTAATAAGGAAAATCATCTTGGCAGCTGTGTGTAGGATGGATTGATGTGGGGAGAAATGAGTCAGAGAGACCAATTAGGACGGTTTTTTTAATAATCTAGGCACAAGGTGATGAAGACCTGAACTAGGTCTTTGTGAGTAGAGAAGGGGTTGGATGTAAGAAGTATGGTGGAGGTAGAAACAGCAAGATTTGGCAACGGATTGATTATGTGGTATGAAGGAAAACAAGTTGAGAATATCACCAAAGGCACAAATCTGAGAAACAGAAAGAATAGTAATACCTTAGACAAAAATAAGGGAAGTTTGTAAAAAGGAAGAGTTTGGGGGAATCTTTTAGATAACAAGTTCAGTCTTGGGTATGTTGAGTATAAAACTCAACTTGTTTCTGAAATACCCAGTTTGAAGTTATCCGATAGATATGAGATGGGGTGTATGGGTTATTCAGGGAGAGCTAACACCTCTGATGTAAGGGCTTGTTAAGCCCAATTCATGGCTACTTATCTCTCTTTGGTCTCCACTTAATTCACCCAACTCTCACCTGTGGCTCTAAGAAGCTGTAGCATGCACAGTGACCAAAACCCAGTAAAAGCATCTCAGCAGATGGGCTAAACCAGGTTGAGGGTAATTGACTTATCTACCCCAAGCATGTGAAGACTTCCCCAGTGTACAGGTGAATGAGAACAATTTGTTCCACCAATCATGAAGGTGCTTGAAGCAGGCACTCTGAGCACTTTGAGGCTGGTCAGATATTGAAGATGCCAAGGCCATCTATGGCATCCTGGAGCATCACCTGTTATCTTGACTTTTGTCTTGCCACTGGACTCAGTGACTCAAGAAAAGAGAGTATAGTATGGCTGATGACTTTGTTCAACATCACTTCACTTATGTCCAATCATATCCAAGTTAAGACATCAACCACTATGTCATTGTTCTTCGAAAACAAAGGACAATTGTTAATAAGGGACTGGAGTCCAGGGGAGAGAATGGGACTAAATATTCAGACATGGGAGATGTTAATTAGAAACAAAGTTGCTGATGGAGTCTGTAAGGGGGTAGAATATAGAGTGAGAAGAGAAGAGGGTCCGGGGTATAAACTTGGGGAGCACCCAACATTAGAGGACATGATATGGATAATAATCCAGCAGAGGAGACTGAAAAGAAGCAGTTAGTTAGGTATGAGAGCCAGAAGAGAACAGTGAAACAAAAGCTCAGTGAGGAAAAATTATTCTGGAGGAAATGTTGACAACAGTGACAAGTGCAGCACAGAGGTTGAGAAGGATAAGACTTTAGATCTGAACATTAAGAGATCATTGGTAGGGGGCAGAGCCAAGATGGCAGAGTAGAAACAGCATTTCCAATGTGCTCTGCCTCACACAAATTTCAAACAATGTGAAAGGGAGTTCCGAACAACTTCTGGAGCCACAGCACCCACAGAACGGCACAGAGAAGCTAACCTCCTGCTGAGGACAGCCCAGCAGCCCTGCAGGGAGCGGCCAGCGCAGCACTCTGAGAGCAGGCAGCACAGCGCGCTGGGAACCGACAGCGCAGCCCGCAGAGCCAAGCCCAGGTCCTCGGCTTTAGCCCCAGGGCGGCCGGGCCTTCAGCTGGCTGGAGGAACCCCAGAACACCAGCAATAGTGGCGATTCCAGAATTATCAGCACAGATATGCCTAGGACAAAGTGAGAGGTTAGTGCCCTATGGACTTTGGGAACAGTATTTGGGGAACACATGGCTTCCTCCCCTGGGGGCAAAAAGCCGCTGAAGAAACAGCTGCACAGAAGCCATTTTGCAGCTTCAGTAGTGGCTCTAGCTCCTGGTCTGCGAACTGTAGGAAGATCCAGCAATCAGTCTGGGGGTTAATCGCTCTTGCTTTAAACTGCCTGGATCTGGATTGTGGTCTGGGGGGGAAGTTTGGGGTGGGTATCCAACTTGCCAGAGTAGGTGGAGGCTTTACAGAGGCCACACAACTGGCGGAAGTTGTGAAGACCCCACATTTGGGCGGAAGCTCCCCTGTCTGGTGGCAGAGTCCTACTGTGGCAACAAGCCCAAAAAATCAAGTAATTAAGTGGCAACATGCCTAGGCAAAAGAAACAAAATAAACAGAAAAGTTCAACATTGGACTCCTATTTTAGGGGCAAAGAGGCTCAAAGCATGGAGGAGGACTGTGAGGTCAGAACTCCTGCACCAAAAGCCCCAAATGAAAATACAAGCTGGCTACAGGCCATAGAGGACCTTAAGAAGCAGATAAGAGAAGTGGGGGAAAATTGGTGAAGAGAAATGAAAAAGATGCAAGAAAAAGTATGAAATGACAGTCAACAGCCTGACTGAGGAAAATAACACCTTAAAAAATAGACTAACTCAAATGGCAAAAGAGGCTCAGAAAGGCAATGAGGAGAAGAATGCCTTAAAAAGTCGAATTTGCCAGATGGAAAAAGAATCTCAAAAGCTCACTGAGGAGATTCATTCCTTCAGAGTTAGACTGGAGCAAATGGAAGCTAGTGACTTTATGAGAAATCAAGATACTATTAAACAGATCCAAACAAATGAAAGAATAGAAGGCAATGTGAAATATCTCATGGGAAAAACCACTGACCTGGAAAATAGATCCAGGAGAGATAATTTAAAAATTATTGGACTACCTGAAAGCCATGATCAAAGAAGGAACCTAGAAATCACCCTTCAAGAAATTCTCAAGGAAAATTGCCCTGATGTTTTAGACCCAGAGGGCAAAATAGAGGTTGAAAGAATCCACAGATCACCTCCTGAAAAAGATCCCAAAAAGAAAACTCCCAGGAATATTATAGCCAGGTTCCAGAATCCCCAGATCAAGGAGAAAATACTACAAGCAGCCAGGAAGAAACAATTTCAATATTGTGGAGACACAATCAGAATGGCACAGGACCTGGCAGCTTCTACATTGAGGGATAGAAGGTCATGGAATATGATATTCCAGAGGGCAAAAGAGCTGGGAATGAACCCAAGGGTCACCTACCCAGCAAAACTGAGTATCTTGTTTCAGGGGAAAATATGGTCATTCAGTGGAATAGAGGACTTTCAAGCATTCTTGATGAAAAAACCAGAGTTGAATAGAAAATTTGACATTCAGACACAAGAAGCAAGAGATGCTTGAGAAGGTAATCAAGGAAAAGAAATCAAAAGGAACTTATCAAAGTTGGACTATTTACAGTCCTACATGGAAAAACAATAACTGTGTTTGATGAAACCTTTCTCATTATGAAAATAATTGAAGAAGGGTACATGGCATATGTTCACAGGTATACATGGATAGAGGGCACAGGTTGAATTTAATGGGAAGGGATGATTATTATTTTTTTTTGGAGGGCAATTGGGGTTGGGTGACTTGCCCAGGTTCACGTGGCTGGGTTTTTGTTTGTGTGTTGGGTGTCTGGGGCCAGATCCGAGCTCGGGTCCTTCTGGCTCCAGGGCTGGCTCTCTGCTTGCTGCGCCACCTAGCCGCCCCAAGGAAGGGATGATTCTTAAGGGGTGAAGTCAAGAGGTGAGAGAGGAAAGTGGCAAGAGGAGATGGAGAGAGACAGGGTAGGGCAGACTATCTCATGTAGAAGAGGCAAGGGGAAGTAGTTGCAGGGGAGGGGAAGAACAGGAAGGCAAAAAGGCAAAAGCATATTCTCATTGAAGTTGGCTCAAGGAGAGAATCACATACATACTAAATGGAATATCTTACCCTCACTCACTCTCCTGAGTAGGGGAAAGGGGGATGGGAGGGGGGATGATGGAGGGGAGGGCATTCTGGGGAGAGGGGACGTTAGAAGTACCCACTCTCAAAGAGGGACAGGATCGAGGTGGGGAATGGACCAGGTGGGAGGTGAGACAGGTGGGAGGGAAATATAAGCAGTCTTTTACAATATATCTACTATGGTAATGTTTTGCATAGATATACATGTGCGGCACATACTGAGTTGCTTATCTTCTCAGAGGGAGTGGGTGACAAGGGAGAAAGGGAATGGATCTGAAAATCAAAGTTTTAAAATTAAATGTTTCATAAGATGTCCAGGCAGTGGGGCTCAGAGATTCACCTTGCCCTAATGGCAAAGTCGAAGGGAGTATAGGAGAAGATATGGGAGAGAGCAGATTGGATGAGGGGATATCTGGTGGGACTGCTATTCTGGGGTGGTGGGTAGGGAAAAATGGGGGAAAAATGTGACTCATAATCTGGTGGAAATGAATGATGTAAACCAGAAGTTAATAAAGCATTTGTTTAATTAAAAAAAAAAGAGATCATTGGTAACTTTGACAAAAGCAGTTTCAGTTAAGTGATGAGATCAGAAGGCAGATTGCAAAGAGCTGAGTGTGTGAGTAAAAGCAAAGGCAAAGAGTATAGATAGTAGCAATAGTTTGGCTGTGAAAGAAAGATCTATAGGATGATAGAAAGCTTGATGGGAGAACTGGGTCTAATGACAGGGTCTTGTGGTTGTCTTTTAAGGATGAGGGAGAATTGGGTATATTTAAAGTCAGTGGCCAAGGGACCAGTAGATAGAGAGAAGTTAAAGGTTGGAGCAGGGGACATGCTTGAAGTTAAAATCTACTAGAGAACATAGAAGTGAGATCAAAGCTACTTGATCAAGGCACATGTGAATAGATTAGCCTAGGTAAGAAAAAGGGTCACCTAATCATCAGAGACTGGGGAAAAGAGGGAAAGAGACTGGAAAGTGATGTCAAGGTGTTCTGAGATGAAGGGAATGAGAGAAGAATGAGCTCACATCAAATGGTCTCGATTTTCTCAGTACTGAAAATAGGAGACAAGGGCTTCAGCTGAGAAAGAGGAGAAACATGGAAATATGGGAGTTTTGAGAAGAAAAGGTTTGGAAAAACTTATGTCAAGAAGTGGAATCGGGATTCAATTAGGGAAGAATAAATGGATTGCCTTGTTGCAGTTGAAGATGGATGGAGTGAATTTACAGTGTGCCCAGCCAGCACAGTAGTGTGACTTCCTCCAGCTCTCTTCAATGGCATGTGAGAAGGTACAGAGGAGTCAGATGGTGGGAGGGATCCAAGGCTGAGGTTTAACAGGGGATGAATGTCAATAGGACAAAAAGGCAAAGGATTTGAGACTACAGAGGAAATCTTGAGTTGAATTGAATCAAAATTGGAGAGGGAGGGAGGTGAAGTCAGAGTATGTGTAATGGCCTGAGAGAGTACTGAGGAATAGAGGACATGGAAGCTGTAATGACAGTAGAGAATGAGTTTAAAAGGTGGAAGATATAGGAAGAGATGGAATGTTAGGAGGTTATGGTCAGATAAGGGAACATCAAGAGTTTTTAATTAGGGAAATGGAACATTTCTGGGTTCAGTGAGAGCAAATGTGTGACCATACCTATGTCTACCTGAAATGAATTGAAAGAGTGGGTCATGGAATTTTAGGAATTGTTAACCTGGTATTTTATTTCACAGAAGTTGGTTATTTCTTGCATGCCAAGTTATGGCATTGTTTTCTCAGATATTTGTTTTGCTTTTTTAAAGTAACACTGAAAGGAACCTAGCTATTCTGATATTATGGTCATAGCTGACAAGCATGTCTTCATTTCTCTTGGCAGATACGTGTATCCTTTGGACTCCCTGACTTGGATTGAATATTGGCCTTCAGATGAAACTTGTCCATCATGTAAAGATTTTATAGCTAATTTAGAAGAGTTTTCTGAAGGCATCTTTTTATATGGTTGTTAAAACACTTGAACAAATCCGGCTCTATTTGACATCAACATTGGGTGCTGCAAGAAAATTCACCCACGCAGAAAGGAGAACCTAAATTTTGTAGCTGAACCTAGAGGATGCTCTTTATTTTCTCTCTAATTGACCTGAACCCCAGGGCTGTCATCAGAGCCTTGGGATAGAGGAGAGAGCAAAGGGAGGCAGTGTATTTTTCACAAACCACTGGTTCCTGTGTGTAAGAGATAAACCCAGGCAGGCCAGAGACCAACCCTTCCCATCCAGAGCTGAGACCTTTCCTGCTTGGATTTGTTACTTCCCAGGCTTCCTTAAAACCGTATAGTTTCTTTTCTTTTCTTTCTTTTTTTTTTTTTTAGTAATTTTCCCTGAGCTCTTTAGCATTCAAACCTGGACCAGCTTGGAAAGCCCCCTTCACTTCTATTCTGTGGTACTTGCTTTGATAAGATAATGATTTTAAGAGCTGTAACTTTCTACAATAACATGGCCTTGGGGGACAATGTAGAAAAATACACCCAAGTCATTGGAAACCAGAAGCAGCGAATTGGAACCCCTCCTAAAATAAACTGCTCAGGAATGCTTCATTGGGCCAAAATAACAGATCCATTGAAATGTAGTATCTTACCCAAACATGCCCACTCCTTAGAGGAAAGTACAGGGAAAGAGAAAAGTGATCATTAAAAACTGTTCTTGGCATTTAAACTGTGCTTGAAAAAAATGTGTTATTTTACGCAAGCTCAGCACCATCCGTACAGACCTTGGCAGAACAAAGCAAGAACAAAGGCATTGCTTTGGAAGAGGAACAAAGTTTCTAGAAAGCTAAATGCTGGGTATCATTTGGTGTTTTGGGATGTACAGTCTAAATAGGTCCAGGTCAGCTCACATGTCACCAGGAAACATGGAAATCACCTGTCCCAAAGTCACAAAAAGTTCATTTCCTTAAGCCTGCTTTGTTAAAGTTAAGAATAGCCTATGTTTTTACAAATGGAAATTAACTACTTCCTGAAAGTCTAAGGGCCCTTCCATCTCAGGGAGCTACAGATATAGTAGATTCCTCTTTCTATGTGACCTTGGGTAAGACATTTTCCCAGTCTGGCTTCAGTTTCCCCTTCTATCAAAAAAAGGGCCTTGTATTTCCTTGTCATTTCCCTTCCAGATCTCAAATGCCATAATATAGAAAAATGGGGTGATAATTTGGAAAGAATATCACAATTGGAACCTGGGGATCTGGATTTGAATCCTAAGTCTATTGCTTATTAACAATAATACAGAAAAGACATTTCTTCCACTGTAAAAGGGGAATGAGGAGTAGGAGGGAGTTTTAACTAGTATAGTTTCTAAGCTTCTTTCTAGCTCTAAATCCTATTTCATGTAACTAGTACTGCCCTCCTATAAAATTGTGTATTCCCTTTGACTCAGCAATACCACTAGTAGGTCTATATCCCAGAGAGACCAAAGAAAAGAAAAAGGATCTCTATGGACAAAAATATTTATAGCAGCTCTTTTTGTGGTGGCAAAGAATTGGAAATCAAGGGGATGCTTATCAATTGGGGAATGGCTGAACAAATTGTAACATATGACTATGATAGAATACTATTGTGCTATAAGAAATGATGAAGGAAGTAGTTTCAGAAAAAAAAAAACAACAACAATGTGGCAAGATATATATGAACAGACGCAAAGTAAAGCGGGAAGAACCAGGAGATCATTATTCGCCATAACTGCAGTGTTGTAATGATAATCAATTATAAAAGATTTGGCTACTCTGATCAATACAATGATCTGCAACAATTCCAAATGACTCATGAGGAAAAAATGCTGTCCACCTCCAGAGAGAGCTGATGGATTCTGAGTGCAAATTGAAGTACAATTTTCTGACTTTTTCTTTTTGCTTCTTTTGAAATATGGCTTATATGGAAATAGGTTTTGCATGATTTCACATGGACAATTGATATATTATTTACCTTCTTAATGGATAAAGGATAAAAGGTGGGGAGGAGGGAGAAAATTTGAAACTCAAAATTTAAAAAGAAAAGAATGTTTAAATAAAGAACAATAAATTAAAATCTAAAAAATAAAATGTAAGGGTTGTGGGGGGCAAGTACTGCTCAAGTTTCAAATGCCTAATTTATGAACATCCATGACATCACCATTGGATGCTAAGTGTGGCAAAGAACTCTCCCCACAGCTGGATTTCTTAAGATAATATTTTCCCTTTGCCTAAAACCCAGGAAAAACCAAGAAGACCAAAAATCATAGAGACTTGAAGAGCTAGAATATGTATAGCAATACATTTCCCAAAGTTCTTGGTAGATCACATGGAAGGAGAACCATGGAGTCCTGAATCAACTAATCCTTCTTTTCTCATCTCTTTGCTTATTCAAAAGTCACAAGTAGAAGTCCCCTCAAGGTCAAAAAGATTGTTAACCTGGAAATATATGATCACATATATTGTAGCACTTTGAAAACCTTTAATATCTATATTCACTCACTCATTAAACAAGCATTTATTTTTTGTTTGTTTTTTGCTTTTTGGAGGGGGGAGGGCAGGGCAATTGAGGTTAAGTGACTTGTCCAATGTCACACAGCTAGTAAGTGTTAAGTGTCTGAGGCCAGATTTGAACTCAGGTCCTCCTGACTCCAGGGCTGGTGCTCTATTCACCGTGCCACCTAGCTGCCCCTAAACAAGTATTTATTAAGCACTTGCTGTGTATAGGATGTTTTTCTAGTTTCAGAGGGAGATGGAAAGTTTAAGAGACATTACTCTTGGGGCGGCTAGGTGGCACAGTGAGTAAGAGCGCCAGCCCTGGAGTTGGGATGACCTGGATTGGTCCCAGCCTCAGAAAATGAGCACCCACACACAAATAATGACTGGCTGTGTAACCTTGAGCAAGTTACTTAACCCCAATTGCTTAAAAAAAAAAAGAGAGAGACATTACTCCTGACCATATGGAGTTGACTCTCTAACTGGAGAATCAGTCACCAATATAGATAATTATGTAGCACAGTTTCCACAAGATTCATTCAATTAGCAAGGTTTAATAAGCACCTACAGTGTTCCTACAGTGTGCAAGGCTCAATGTTAGGAACTTGAGAAACAAGCAAAAAAATGAAAGCTGTTCTCAAGGATGGCTCCATGGAGCAGTGGATAGAGTATCAGGCCTGAAATCAGGAAGACTCCTCTTCCTAAGTTCACATCCAGCCTCAGACACTAGCTGTGTGAACCTGTTTGCCTCAGTTTCCTCATCTGTAAAATGAGGTGGAGAAGGAAAGGGCAAAACACTGCAATATCTTTGCCAAGAAAACCCCAAATGGGATCGTGAAGAGTCAGACATGACTGAAAAACAACAACAATCCTCAAGAAACCTACATTTTACTTCACTTTCCTAAGTACCGTGTGGAGAATTTTGAACAGTCATATAATCACAGTTGTATGATTTATCTGTAGAATTTGTATGCTACATAGTGTAATATTAATGGGATATAAGATCTTCCCAGGTCATTAATAGGTATTATGTGGAGCCCAATAAGGGGAGCTTGCTTAGGGGAGGTTTACTTGTAGGAAGGCTTTCACACCTTTTGCTAATTTCTAATTAGTCATTGAGTCAAGAGGGTTGTAATGCCTTCTGGCTCTGGGAAGTGTATATATTCTCTGAGTTGGTAGTTTGTTTTGGGTACTTGTTTATGAGAAAGATCTTATGATTTCCTGGTCAAGATTCTGAGTGGCCACATGTTCAGAGTTCGCCCACTGCTCAGATATAAAGGCTCTCTCAATCCAAGGATGTACATAAAGTGTGTAGCAATATTGCGTTGATTCAGGCAGAGTCCTGTCTGTTGGTCTTTATTTCTCTGCTTGTATTTTCTCTGAAGTTCAGGGTGCTGACTTTTCCCCTCAACTAGTGAATGTAATTAAAACAGATTGTTAACTCCTTAAACAGCTATCCTTCCTAGTAAAACAAATCTAAGAACCTGTGCTAGCAGCCATCCTGGGTATGCCAGTGTGGTTGCCCCTATATGCATAGAAATCAAAATTACAAAGAATGATACTCAAATGATCAAAATAGCATCATAAATTCTGAGAATTTCTCTTCCCCCTCAAAGTTCTGCCTGTTATCAACCAAATTGATAACACTTTCTAAGATCCTCTGGTTTATCTTGGAAAATATTGATTCATACTTAATGAAGTAAGACTTATTTGAAGGAAGTTATTGTGGATATTTAGATCCATATTAATAGTATTTATAAAGTAGTTGGTTTTCATCGTTCCTTTCAAAGACCAATGACTTCATGTATGAGTGGCTTCTTGACTTGCAAGTGAATTGGATTTAAGTGAGGCAGAGCCACATAAGACATCAGCCTCACTCTCTCTTCCAGAGTCATTGAAGTCCAGTGGCAAAACAAAAATCAGGATGACCTTGGCATCTTCAATGTCTGACAAGCTCTAAGCCCTCCACAGTGTCTGCTTAAGTCGCCTTCCTAAGGTAGTATGTAGTTTGACAGAAAGACTCTGAGTTAGGAAAGCTGAGTTGTAGGGCCTATATCATCATATTCCATGACCTTTGACAATTCATTCACCTTCTCTACTACGAGTTTTCTCATCTGTAGAATAGAAAATAATATCTATGCTGATTATGACACAAAAAGAGGACAAAAATGTGATAATAGAAAAATACTCTGAAAGAGTAAAATGCTGTGTAGATGTGAAGTAGGGAACAGGCCCGATCCATCCTGGCATCTTCTCCAGACCATTACAGAGTTCTTCTTTCATAGGAGAATGAATGAATCAATGAATGACTGAACTGGGTTAGCTACAGGTTTACCATAGCAGAACTTAATATTGACAGTAATATTAATTTTGGATCTCAGTTGATATTTCCCCCCCTAAAGTAAGTGTCTTCAAAATTTAAAAGAAGGATAAAGAAACATTCCCCTTGTTTCAGGAGAGAGGTAGCAAATGGTGAGTATGATGTTGCCTGTGCTTAAGATATGGTCATTGTGTCAGCTGGGTTTTATTTTTATTTTATTTTTTAAGTTATGGAATAAAACAAGCATTTCAATAACATAGTATAATAAAAAGAAGATTGTTCCTGAAACTGTAAATCTGTTCTGTACAACTTGCTATTCCTTTTAAATAGATGATAAAAGTTATCATGTAAATTTCTTTTTTTTCCTTCCCCCCCTCACCCTAGAGATGGCTCTCTGAATGCAGTTGGTTTTGCTAATTTTTTTTCTTTATTGTAAGGAAGGATTCATATTAAAGGACAAGTTAGTAGGAAGTGACTGCTGTAAATATATATATATATATATATTTATATATATGCATAGTATCATCAATAAGGCATTAAAAATAAGTGTGCCTTTTGGGGAATCCCTTCTAGTCAAGAACTCAAGAAAGTTCTCCATTACTTCAAGTCTGATGAAGTTGAAAGACCCTTTCCATGAGATGGGCTGACCTCTTCCTTATTACCATGGCAGGAAATTCTCGGGACACTTGGAGGTTCAGAGAAGCTCCTGTCTGGATTGAGGACCTTATCCATCAGTGGCTGCTCTGTTCCCAGTGGGGCCGTGGAGAGGTTGCTGACAGAAATTACTGCTGAATGAAACTAAATATTATGTACATCTAGGCCTCAATGAGTGTGAATGATGAATCCTATGAAGTGGTCACATTATTTAAATTCATGCTGCATATTTCCATTGGGCTGGAACTAATTACCATGTTATATATAATTATAACTTTGAAAAACATGAATTCAAATATATATGAACACCTTGTGTTCACACATTATTCACACTAACCATGACTTGGCTATAATTATAACGGCCAAGATTGGCTCTGAAAAAAAGTTTAGCAAATACACCTCCCTTTACTGAAGAAGTAAAAGACTATGGATGTGGAGTCTAGCATACATTATCAGACTGTCATTTATTGGTTAGTTAGCTAAAATGGCTTTTTTTTCTATTTGCCCATTAACCTTTGCTATAGCTAAGAACTTGTCGGGTAGGGGAGGGAGAGGGGATATATTCAGAATTGATGCGACAAAATAAAAGGTGTCAATGGAAAATAAGATTTTATTTGTTTGATACATAATACTACATATATTTATTCTCTCTGCAAAAAGGTTTTTGTGGATCCCAGCCCAGCTCCCATTTGGACATTATTGCTGGGTGGCCTGTGATAAGCAGGTAATAATAAAGGCAGCTTTTTACCACTAGTACTATAGTCACCTTTATAGAGAGGATTGGTGAATGTTTACTTTGGAAAAATGAAGATTTAGGAGGTATAGTTATGAAGTTCAGGGCACTCCTCAAAGCTCCAGTCTGAGAAGGTACTATACACAATGACAGTTTCAGGGGCAATCAGAGGATGCTATTCTTTTGAGAGGCAAAGGGCATAGAAAGGAAGGTCTGGGGGTATCAGAGATAAACTTGACCTGGCTCAGAATTTTGTCAGCTGAAAGGATCTTTTTTTTTTTTTTTGCTTTTTTTGGAGGGCAATTGAGGTTAAGTAACTTGCCCAAGGTCACACGGCTAGGTTTTTTTGTTTGTTTGTGTTAAGTGTCTGAGGCCAGAACTGAACTCAGGTCCTTCTGACTCCAGGGCCAGTGCCCTACTCACTGCGCCACCTAGCTGCCCCCTGAAAGGATCTTTTATAATCTGAATTTAGAGTTTGTAAATTGTGAAAATGAGTTCCAAAATGCACGCGCGCATATAAGAATTCTAGTCACTGGGTTGTTTTATGTTCCTGTATGTGGGGTGTCTGTGTCTGTGTTTTCTTTTGTTGTTGTGTCTTTTTAGTCACATCTGACTCTGCATGACCCCATTTGGGGTTTTCTTGGCAAAGATACTGGAGTGGGTTGCAGTTTCCTTTTCCAGCTCATTTTGCAAATGAGGAAACAGGGTTAAGTGACTTACCCAGGGTCACACAGCTAATAAGTGTCTAAGGCCATATTTGAACTCAGGAAGATGAGTCTTCCTGACTCCGGGCCTGGTGCTCTATCACCTAGATGTGATATAGCACCTATCTGTCACCTAGATGTCTAGAACTGGGATGGACCTTTGGAAATAAAATGCTAGATTGATTAACTGACATCTTGGTATAGTGGAAGAAGCACTAGATTGAGAATCATAGGATTACATTTACTTCTGCTATTCATTTCCTGTTTTGTTGCTTCTTCTTGGTTGACTCTTCTATGCCTGCTGACTGCTGTCCTCTTTCTCTCTCTTCTGCCTTGTTAGCTAAACTTCTCAAAAAGGCTGTCTAAAATAGATTTTTCCACTTTCTTTCTCACTCTCTTCTCAACCCCTTACAACCTGGCTTCTGGCCTTATCATTCCACCAAAGCTGCTCTCTCCAAAATTACCAGTGATCTGGTAATTTTGATAATTTTTGTTTGTTTGTGTTGATAAATTGTTGATAAATCCAATAGTTTTTTTTCATTTCTCATTCTCCTTAACCTCTCTGTAGCTTTTGACACTGTTCATTCTCCTTGATACTCTCTCTAGTTTTTTTGGTCACTGCTCTCTCCTGCTTCTCCAACTACCTATCTGACTGCTTTCCTAGATCCTTTCCATGATCCTCTTCCAAATCAGCCCCTCCAACCATAGGTGACCCTCAGGGTTCTGTCCCAGACCCTCTTCTCTTCTCCCTCTATGCTACTTCACAGGGTGATCTCATCAGCTTCCATGGATCTAATTGCTGTCTTTATGCTGGTGATTCTCAAATCTACCTTTCCTGCCCCAATCTCTCTGCTGACCTCTAATCTCACATCTTCAACAGCCTTTCAGACATCTTGAAGTAGATGTCCAGTAGATATCTTAAACTCAATATGTCCAAAGCAGAGCTCATTATCTTTCCCCCTAAACCCTCCTCCCCTCCTCTCTTCCCTATTGCTGTAGAGGGAAACACCATCCTTTCAGTCCCTCAGGCTCCCAGCAGAAGGGTCATCCTGTTTTCCTCACTTTCTCAAGCTCTGCCTCCCCCTGCCAAAATCCTGTTAACAAAGCCTGCTGATTTCACCTCTGTAACACCTCCTGAATACCCCCCTTCTCTCTTCTGAAACTGACATTTTTCTAGTGCAGAAACTTGTTACCTTAAGCCTCAATTACAGCAATAACTTGCTCATGAGTCCCCCACCTCAAGTCTCTCCCCTCTCCAATCCATTCTCCATTGAGCAATTAAAGTGATTTTCCTAAAACCCAGGTGTGATCATGTCACCACCACCCCCACTCAATAAACTCCAGGGTCTCCCTATTGCCTTCAGGAGTAAATACAAAATGCTCTGTTTAGCATTCAAAGTCCTTCATAACCTAGCCCCCTCCTAGCTTTCCAGTCATCTTACATCTTACTCTCTACCACATACTGTTCTATCCAGTGACACTGTCCCCCTGGCTGTACAAAGAAGATACTCCATCTTTTGACTCCAGGCATTTTCTCTGGTTGTTCCCTATGTCTGGAATGGTCTCCCTCTACTCTGATTATTGACCTCCCTGGTTTCCTTTAAGTCCAACTAAAATTTCCCCTCTTACAGGAAGCCTTGCCTACCCTCTCTTAGTTCCAATGCCTTCCTTTTGTTAATTATTTCCTACTTACATTGGTTTGTATATATTTGTTTGCATGTTACCTTCCCTATTACGTTATAAGCTCCTTGAGGGCAGGAGCAATCTTTTACCTTTTTAAATTCCTAGCAGTGCATAGCACATAGTAGGAGCTTAACAAATGTTTTCTGAATTGAATTCTTACATGTATGACCTTGTGCAAGCCACTTACCCTCTCTGGGCCTCAGTTTCCTCATCTGTAAAATGAGTAGGTTGGATTAAATGACCTATAAGATCCCTATAAACTCTGAAATCACAGGCTTATGGGTTTGTTAAATCATTCTGAGCCTGTTTTATAATCTCCAAAGTGAGAGGGCCAGACTAGATGATTTCTATTTTGTCTTTCACCTCCTATATTCTTATAATTTAGTGTTGGAGAGAAAACTGAGGCCGGAGAGGTAAAATAATTTGCCCAAAGTCACACAAATAGCTGAGCTGAGATTACAGCTGAGGCTTCCCGATTCCAAGTTCAGGAAACCTGTCATTAGAATGTCTCCTACTAATTGCTCCTGAAGTTTTTACAGCTATACTGACGTTCAGGGAATGGATGGCTGCTTGGGGATTGGGTGAAGCCAGAATACTGGCAAGAAAGAAGTCGGGCACTTGGGATAATTAAGTTTTATAGGAGAGGAGTAGTCAGGACTGTTCTGGAATGTTTTGTTGTTGTTGTTGATGATGTTTTTCAAGTTGAACTTGTCAGAAGAAACCAGACCTCATGGCAGGAAAATAGTTTGGGGTTGTGGTGTTTTGTTTTAACCAAAGAGAGGGGAAACTGGAGTAGAGCCCGAAAATGTTATTTTGAGAAGAAGCAGAGGTGAAGAGACTGGAGATCTGCCCCACTGAGGATGGGGATTGGGAAGGGGGTGGGATCCCTCAGCACTGTCTTCCATCATCCTCCCTTCCTCAAGGTCAAAGCATAAAACAAGAGGGGAAGACTAAAGAGGTGAAGTGGGGAAGTGGAAGATGGATGGAGGGAGAGGAAGATGCATGAGAATTGCTTATCAGTTTGTGGCATGTGAGCTTGGTTATTGTTTTTAATGAAAAGTGGAAGAAACAGGAAGGGGGTTGTTCTTTCTTTACTTCTCTTATTCTTCTGAGAGACCTTAAGTTGTCTGCATCTATCTTCTCTCCAAGATCAATATGTTTTGCTTGTATAGAGATCATGTTTTCTTTTATTCTTAATGCTTTTTGCTTTGGTTCTTCTAGATCAAAGGTTCCCAGACTGATTTGGCTTACCGCCCCCTTTAAAAATTTTTTTTCAGTGTCCCCCTAGAAATCTACTTTCTTTAACCCTTTAACAGCAGGGTTTTTTTTTTAAATCTACATCATTAAAAAAAATACAATTTTTAAAAATGACGTCTTAAATTTAACAATTTATTGTAAATTTGTGGGATTTTTCCTGAATTGAAATTTTGATGATGCAATATTGCCTCATGTAACCATATAGTATCATACTGCAAACAAGTGATTTACACACATATGTTTCTGCCAATGCATGCTGGACTTCCCAACAATGTGGGACATAATCACCTGCAAGCACTTGCTTGTTAAGACCTGTCAGTAGACTTGATCATTGATTGACTATAACTTGCATTTTGTGTGTTTATTTGGAAAATAATATAATCACTAAGACTTTAACTCTGTTACACAACAGATGAAACATGTATGAATGGTTTTTCAAATTTTTCTCCTCTTCTTTCCTCATGCTTCCACCACCCTTATTTTTGTTCATCACCCTCCAACTGTACCTGAGTCTACTATCAACTTCCCCTCTCCTCCCCCATGATTAATCCCTCATCCCCAGGGGATAATATTGCCTATTTTGGGAACCTATGTGTCTAAACTGTCTTTCACTTCCATGTATTTGGATTCCCAATCACTTGTTTTCTCTTTTGTTTCCTTAGTAATATTTGCTACCATGGTTTCAAGGTTTTCTATTCTGCCAATTATTTCTGCCATGCCAGATATAAATTCTGCTTTTGTGATTCTAATTTCTCTCTTGGCCCATTAAAAAACATCTATTTCCACACTCTCTTGATAATCCACAGGCCCTCTGCCTCTTCAGTTATTGATTAATTTATCCTTTGCCTCACAATATTTATTCAGAGATATTTGGACTTTTTTAGACAGTTTGGAAGCCATCTTCCCTTCTGTTATTAGCTTCTTCCTTGTTTGCTTAACTGAGTTTCATTCCGCTTGAGATCTTTGGTAATTCAATTTCCTAATCAAATGTAGATCATAATAATTGTGGTGCCTATATCACAAGATTATTGTCAAAGTTTCTTAGAAATATGAGTTATGATCAGTTGTCAATTGAGCTGAAAACAATACTCTGTTCTAACGGGATAAAGATCAGGCCTGAAGAGACATGATAAATCTTCAGGAGTTAAGGAGTAGGAGATAGAGGTAGGGTCAGTGGGTAGGGCCAAAGACAAGATTGCCCAAGTTACCCTTGTACACTGGGGGAGAGAGGCCTACAAGATGGGAGACATGGAGATTTGCCTGAGATGTGTGAATACACATTATAATCATAGCTTACATTTTTAGTGTTTTAAAGTTCTCTTCTCACAACAGTACTGTGAGGTAGTTAGTATAGATATATTATTAATGTAGCTTGTAAAGCACCTCCCACGTGTGGGACTGTGGGTCAATACCTACTCAACCCATGGCTAACAAGCTTCCACTAACGTGTTTGCTTTTTTTCAGCCAGTAAGAAGACATATTATTCAAAAGCAAAAGATATTTAATCATAGCATAACAAATTAAGTGATAAGAATATATTCCCCTCCCATAACTAACATGGCTTACAGTCTCTCATGGATTACGGTACGTAGCAGCAAGCACCCCAATATCCCCAGGGTAGCTGCCAATACAGGTTTTTAGATCTGCTTTTCAAAAGGAAAGCAACTCAAAATGGGTTAACAAGCTTACTTTAATCAAACAAACGTATATTACCTAGTTCAGGGGAAAAAGGTCACCACCCCAAACTTCACCACCCAGTTACAGAACTTACAGATCAAATAGACAGGCTTCCAAACTGTCCAACCATTATATCAATACCAAATCACAGTTACCAGAGAGGGAAGCATCAACTTCTGGGTTTTTAAAGCCGGGGGGCTCTCAACAACGGCTTCCCAGAGTCTCATCTGGTCAAATCACACAACACTTCTCAAAGTGTGTCCCAAAGCAAAGCCTCTCATCAGAGTTTATATAGCCTTCTCCTGGCTCAGAGAATGTAACAACCTTCTCGACCCACTGCCCAATCACAAAGTATCAAGGTATGGGCTTTCCTGAAAAACAAGCCTCCCACCACAGGCTCCAGGTGCACTTAAGCTAGGGGCAGGGAAGATCTTTAAATTTGCATTTCCATTACACCGTATCAACAAGGAGCCTCACATGTAAAGGACACAGTTAACAAGGGAAGACACATGAAGGGCTTACATATTCAAAACATCTTGCCAACAAAATTTTATACAGGGGACATAGACATCAGGAACTGATATGACCAGAGTATGAGAAAGTGCTTATAAAGTACTAGAGTCAATTGTTCTTATTTAAATGCTTGTTAGAATTCACTTGTAAATCCATCTGATCTTGATCCCACCCCACCAACCCCCTTAATTTCTCCCCTTCTCAGGGAGTTCATTTATGATTTATTTGAATTCTTTCTCTAAGATAAATATTCCATTTCCTATTTTGTTAATCTGGGTGATTTAAATTTTTGTAAATATTCATCCATTTCATAGATTATCAGTTTTAATGGCATATAGTTGGGCAAAATAGCTCCTAATAGTTGTTTTCATTTCTTCTTCATTAGTTGTAAATTCACCTTTTTTCATTTTTGATTCTGGTCATTTAGTTTTCTTCTTTCTTTTCAAAACTAAAGTAGCCAATGGGTTATCTATTTTATTCTTTTTTTTAAAGAAAAAAAAACAGTCCCTACTTTTATTTATTAATTCAATGTTGTTTTTACTTTCAATTTTGTTCATCTCTCCTTTGATTTTCAGGATTTCTATTTTGAAGTTTAATTGGGGTTTTAAAATTCATTCATGTTTTGGTTGCATGCCCAATTCATTTATCTGTTCTTTCTTTTATTAATGTGAGCATTTAGAGATATAAAGATTCCCAAGAATACAGCTTTGGCTTCATCCCACAAATTTTGGTATATTATCTCATTGTTGCCATTAATGAAATTGCTGATTGTTTCTGTGATTTGTTCTTTGATCAACACATTCTTTTTTTTCCCCAAATGCTTTATTAACTTCTGGTTTACATCATTCATTTCCACTAGATTTTGAGTTACAATTTTTTCCCCGTTTTTCCCCTACCCACCACCCCAGAATAGCAGTCCCACAGGATGTCCCCATATACAATCCGCTCTCTCCCATATCTTCTCCCATACCTCCTTTGACTTTTCCATTAGGGCAAAGTGAATCACTGAGCCCCAATGCCTGCACATCTTACCTCCCAGTTACATGCAAAATAGTATTAATAATAGTATTTATATATATTTGAAACATTTAATTTTAAATCTTCGAATCCCAAATCCATTCCCTTCATCCCTTGTTACCCCTTCCAGCTGGGAAGATAAGCAATTCAGTATATGTTGTACATGTATAGCTATGCAAAATATTACCATAGTAGATATATTGTAAAAGACTGATTATATTTCCCTCCCACCCATCCCACCCCCCACCTGGTCCATTCCCTACTTTGATCCTGTCCCTCTTCAAAAGTGGGTGCCTCCAAGCTCCCCTCCCCTCAGCATGCCCTCCCCTCCATCATTCCCCCTCTCATCCCCCTCCCCCCTACTCTTCTGCAGGGTGAAGAATTTAGTATGTATGTCCTTCTCTCCCTGAGCCAAATTCAATGAGAATATAGTTTTGCCTTTTTGCCTCCCTGTTCTTCCCCTCCCCTGCGACTACTTCCCCTTGCCTCTTCTACATGAGATAGTTTACCCACACCCTGGTATCTCCCCATCTCCTCTTGAGACATTCCTCTCTCACCTCTTAACTTCAGCCCTTAAGTATCATCCCTTCCCACCAAATTTGACCTGTGCCCTCTATATATACCTATAAACATATAAACACACATTCACATATGTATTCATATGCCCATAAACCCTTCTTCAACTATTTTCATACTGAGAAAGTTTTCATCAGTTACAATTATTGTTTTTCCATGTAGGAATGTAAATAGTTCAATTTTGATAATTTCCTTTTGATTTCTTTTCCCTATTTACCTTCTCATGCATCTCTTGCTTCTTATGTCTGAATGTCAAATTTTCTGTTCAACTCTGGTTTTTTCCTCAAGAATGCTTGAAAGTCCTCTATTCCGGGGTGGCTAGGTGGCGCAGTGAGTAGAGCACCGGCCCTGGAGTCAGAAGGACATGAGTTCGGATCCGGCCTCAGACACTTAACCCACACAAACAAAAACCTAGTCGTGTGACCTTGGGCAAGTTACTTAGCCCCAATTGCCCTAAAGGGGCGGCTAGGTGGCGCAGTGAGTAAGAGCGCCGGCCTCGGAGTTGGGATGACCCAAGATCAAATCCGGCCTCAGAAAATGAGCACCCACACATAAATAATGACTAGCCGTGTAACCTTGAGCAAGTTACTTAACCCCAATTGCTTAAACAAAAAAAAAAGTCCTCTATTCTACTGAATGACCATATTTTCCCCTGAAACAAGATACTCAGTTTTGCTGGGTAGGTGACCCTTGGGTTCATTCCCAGCTCTTTTGCCCTCTGGAATATCATATTCCATGCCCTTCGATCCCTCAGTGTAGAAGCTGTCAGGTCCTGCGCTATTCTGATTGTGTTTCCACAATATTGAAATTATTTCTTCCTGGCTGCTTGTAGTATTTTCTCCTTGATCTGGGAATTCTGGAACCTGTCTATAATATTCCTAGGAGTTTTCTTTTTGGGACCTTTTTCAGCAGGTGATCGATGGATTCTTTCAACCTCTATTTCACCTTCTGGGTCTAAAACATCAGGACAATTTTCCTTGAGAATTTCTTGAAGGATGATTTCTAGGTTCTTTCTTTGATCATGGTTTTCAGGTAGTCCAATAATTTTTAGATTATCTCTCCTGGATCTATTTTCCAGGTCAGTGTTTTTTCCCATGAGATATTTCACATTGCCTTCTATTCTTTCATTTGTTTGGATTTGCTTAATAGAATCTTGATTTCTCATAAAGTCACTAGCTTCCATTTGCTCCAGTCTAATTCTGAAGAAATGAATCTCCTCAGTGAGCTTTTGAGATTCTTTTTCCATCTGGCAAATTCGGGTTTTTAAGGCATTCTCCTCATTGGCTTTTTGAGTCTCTTTTGCCATTTGAGTTAGTCTATTTTTTAAGGTGTTATTTTCCTCAGTCAGGCTATTGACTGTCATTTCATGCTTTTCTTGAATCTTTCTCATTTCTCTTCCCAATTTTTCCTCCACTTCTCTTATCTGCTTCTTAAGGTCCTCTATGGCGTGTAACCCACTAGTATTTTCATTTGGGGCTTTTGGTGCAGGAGTTCTGACCTCCCAGTCCTCCTCCTGTTCCATGCTTCAATCCTCTTTTCCCCCAAAATAGGAGTCTAATGTTGAATTTTTCTGTTTATTTTGTTTCCTTTGCCTAGGCATGTTGCCACTCAATTACTTGACTTTGGGGTTTGTTGCCACAGTAGGACTCTGCCACCAGACAGGGGAACTACCGTCCCAAACATTGGAGGTTTCTCAACTTCTGGAGGTATTAGTTGGGTGGCCTCTCTGAAGCCTCCACACACTCTGGCAAGCTGGTCACACACCCCAAGACCTCCACCCCAGACTGCAATCCAGATCCAAGAAGGTTAAAGCCAGAGCGATTACCCTCCCAACTGATCGCCAGATCCCCCTACAGTCTGCAGGCCAGGAGCTGAAGCTACAACTGAAGCTGCAAAATGGCGGCTGTGCCATGTCTCCTCAGCCACTTCTCACCCCCAGGGGAAGAAGCTGACGCATTCCCAAATACTGGTTCCAAAGTCCATAGGACACTAACCTCTCACTTTGTCCTAGGCATCTATATGTTGGTAGTTCTAGAAAAGCTACAGCTGCTGGTGTTCTGGGGTCCTTCCAGCCGGCTGCTGGTCTGGCCACCCTGGGGCTAAAACCTCCGACTCATGTGGTCCTGGGCTCGGCTCCCAGAGCACTGTACTGTCGGCTCCCAGAGTGCTGCACTGGCCACTCCCTGCTGGGCTGCCAGACTGTCCTCAGCGGGAAGTTAGCTTCTCTGTGTTGTTCTATGGGTGCTGGAGCTCCAGAGGTTGTTTAGAATCCCCCTTTTATATGATCTTGAAGTGGTCTTGGCCCTCTGGAACAGTGATCAACACATTCTTTAGGATTGTTGTTGAGTTTGTAATTAATTTTAATCTATACTTCAGCAACCCTTTATTGAATATATTTTTATTGCATTATGGTCAGAAAAAGATGCATTTAATATTTCTGCTCTTCTGTATTTGTTTGTTTTGTTTGTGACATTTTTATGCACTAATATATGGTCAAGTTTTATGAAGGTGCCATGCACAGTAGAGAAACAGATATGCTTTCTATTCCAATTGAATTTTCTCCAGAGGTCTAGTATATCTAACTTTTCCAAAATTCTATTCAGGTCTTAAACTTCCTTCTGTTTATTTTATGGTTCAATTCATCTAGTTCTGAGAAGGGTAAATTGATGTCCCTCACCATTATAATTTTACTATTTCCTCCTGTAATTCATTTAACTTTTCATTTCAGTATTTAGACACTATGCCATTTGGCGTATATGTTCTGTGTTGATATTAATTTGTTGTTTATATTTTTTAGAAAAATGTAGTTTTGGGCCAGCTAGGGGGCTCAGTGAGTAGAGCGTCGGCCCTGGAGTCAGAAGGACCTGAGTTCGGATTCGGCCTCAGACACTTAACATATACACAAACAAAAAACCTAGCTGTGTGACCTTGGGCAAGTTATTTAATCCCAATTGCCCTGCAAAAAAAAAAAAAGAAAAGAAAAATGTAGTTTTCCCATTTACCTCTTTTAATTAGGTCTCTTTTCACTTTTGCTATGTTTGGAATCATGATTGCTACGCCTGTCTTTTTTTTTTTTTTTTAGCTTCAGCTGAAGTATAATGGATTCTACTTCAGCTCTTTATTGCAATTCTGTGGTCTGTTTCAAGTAAGTTTCTCGTAAAGAATATATTTTTGTATACTTAGAGAATCCTAGAGAATCTACTAAAAAACTGAAATTTAAAACTTTAGCAGTATTTCAGGATATAAAATAAACCCACATAAATCATCAGAATTTCTATATGTTACCAACAAAGTCCAAAAAAAGACATAGAAAGAGAAATTCCATTTAAAATAACTTCAGACAATAAAAAATACTTGTAAGTCTACCAAAACACTTTTCACACAAATAAAGTCAGATCTAAATAACTAGAGAAATATTAATTGCTTATAGGTGGACCAAGCCAATATAATAAAAATGACAATTCTACCTAAATTAATTTACTTATTTGGTGCCATGCCAAACTACCAAAAATTATTTTAGAGAGCTAGAAAAAATTATAACAAAATTCATCTGAAAGAACAAAAGATCAAGATTATCCAGGGAATCAATGAAAACAATGTAAAGGAAGGTGACCTAGCCATATCAGATCTGAAACTTTATTATAAAGCAGTAATCCTCAAAATTATTTGGTACTGGTGGTAGATCAAGGGAATAGATTAGTACACAATACACAGTAGCAAATGAACATAGCAATCTAGTGTTTGATAAACTTAAAGATCCAAGCTTTAGGGACAAGAACTCACTATTAACAAAAACTGATGGGAAAAGTGGAAAGCAAGTTGGCAGAAACTTAGGTATAGACCAACATCTCATGTTGTATGCCAATATAAGGTCAAAATGAGCACATGATTTAGACATAAAGGGTGATACATAAGCAAATTTGGGAAGCATGGAATAATTTATCTCTCAGATCTAGAGGTAACAGAAAAATTTATGACCAAACAAGAGATAGAGAGCATTGTGGGATGTAAAATGGATAATTTTGATTGCATTAAATTAAAAAGGTTTTGCACAAACAAAACCAATGCAGCCAAGATAAGAAGGAAAGCAGAAAACTGGTGGGGGGGGTGGGGATTTTGACAGTAAGTTTCTCTGATAAAGGCTTCATTTCGTCAATATATAGAGAACTGAGTCAAATTTATAAGAATGCAAATCATTTCCCAATTCATAAATGGTCAAAGGATATGAACAGACAGTTTTCATAAAAATAAATCAAAGCTATCTATAGTCATATGAAAAACATGATCTAAGTCACTATTGATTTGAGGAATGCAAATTAAAATAACTCTGAGGTCCCACCTCACACCTATTAAATTGACTATCATAGAAAGGAAAATGACAAATATTGGAGGGGATATGGAAAAATTGGGACACTAATGTACTGCTGGTGGAGTTGTGAACTAGTCCAAACATTCTGGAGAGCAATTTGGAACTATGCCCAAACTATGCCCTATAAAACTGTGCATACCCTTTGATTAAGCAATGCCTTAACTAGCTCTGTCTCTGAAAGAGATTTTTTTAAAAAGGAAAAGGATCTATATGTACAAAAATATTTACAGCAGCACTTTTTGTGGGGGCAAAGAATTGGAAGTTCAAGGAATACCCATCAATTGGAGAATGGCTAAGTTGTGGTATATGATTGTAACAGAATACCATTGTGTTATAAGAAATAACTATTAGGCTGATTTCAGAAAAACCTGGAAAGACTTATATGAACTGATGCAAAGTTAAGTGTATAGAACTAGGAGAACATTGTACATAGTAATAGTAATACTGTATGATAATTATTTGGGAATGACTTGACTGTTGTCACCAATATAATACCAAAGGACTTACGATGAAAAATGCCATCCACTTCCAGAGAAAGAACTGATGGAGGCTGTATGCACATCGAAGAATACTCCTTTTTACTTCATTTTTCTTGGGGATTTTGGGGGGAGGGGCCCTGTGTTTTTTTTTCACAACATGACTAATATGGAAATATATTTTGCATGACTGTATATATATATATATATAACCTATATCAAATTGCTTGTCTTCTCAATGAAATCATTTTTAAATGAATGTTAGAAATTGTTTTTACATGTAATTGGAAAATATATTTTTTAAAGAGTATTTTGTTGTATTCTGGTTTCTGATGCATTTTGCTATCCACTTCTATTTTATGGGAAAGTTTATCTCATTTACATTCACAGTTATGATTGTTTAACTGTGTATTTTACTCCATCCTATTCTCTTATACTTATTCTCTTCTTTCCTGCCCCTTCTTTAAGAGTCTCTTTGGCTTCTGACTAATGTATCCCTTAATCAACCCTCCCTCTTATTTTCCCATCTTCCTTTACTGCCTTTCCTTCCTATTTCCTTGTTGGCTGAGATTTATTTGTGTATTGATCTATGTGTATGTGTATCCTTCTCTCCTTTAACCAGGTCAGATGAGAGTGAGGTTCAAGTGTTACCCACTACATCCCACTAACCCTCCTTTTCTGTATAAGCTTTTCTTTGTTCACCCCATTTATGTGAAATATCCCCCATTTTTCTTCTCCCTTCAACCACCTCCCAATGCATTCCTCTTCTTTACCCATTCCATTCTTTTTTTTTTTTTGGAGGGTAATTGGGATTAAGTAACTTGCCCAAGGTCACAAGGCTAGGTTTTTGTTTGTGTGTGCTTTTAATGTCTGAGGCCAGATCCGAACTCAGGTCCTTCTGACTCCGGGGCCGATGCTCTATTCACTGCGCCACCTAGCTGCCCCCATTCCATTCATTTTTGAGATCATTCAAACCACAGCATGATTACACCTGGGTCCTCTGTCTAATTAGACATCCTCTATGATCTATTGTTGATTATAAAATTCTGAGGGGTTATTATATGTATCATTTTTCTATATAAGAATGTTCACAATTTAACCTTCTTAAGTCCCTTATGATTTCTCACTCAACATTTACCTTTTTATGTTTATATCTCAAACGTTCTACTCAGCTTCAGTCTTTTCATCAGGAATGCTTGGAAGTCCTTTGTTTCATTAAAGATCCATCTTTTTCCTTTGTAGTAGTATATCTAGTTTCTCCAAATAGGTTATTCTTGGTTGTACTCCTAGATTCTTTGCCTTCCAGAACATCATATATCAAGCCCTCCATTTCTTTATAGTGGTAGCTTCTAAATCTTATGTGATCTTAACTTTGCTCCACAGTACTTGAATTTTTTTTTGGCTCCTTGCAGTATTTTCTCCTTGATCTGAAAGTTCTGGGTTTTCAGTACAACATTCTTAAGTTTTTACTCTGAGGTTTCTATCAGGAAGTGACTGGTGGATCCTTTTAATTTCTACCTTGTCCTCTGGTTCTAAGATATTGGAGCAATTTTCCTTTATAATTTATTGCAACATTACATATATATACATATACATACATACATACATACATACATATATATATATATATATATATATACACACATAGTTTGTTTATGACTTTCAGGTCAAGCAATGATTCTTAAAGTATCTTGCCTTGATCTGTCTTTCCAATTCAGTTGTTTTTCCTATCAGATATTTCATATTTTCCTCTAATTTTTCATCTTTTAACTCTTTATGAACATGGATATTATTTTAACAAAAATTGTATATAGGTGGGAAAGTAGGTATATATGTTACTAATTATTAATTATAATAATTAATTATTCTCTCTGTTGCCTTTTCTTTCTCTCTCTCTTTCTTCCTTCCTTTCCTTCTTTCTTTCTTTCTTTCTTTCTTTCTTTCTTTCTTTCTTTCTTTCTTTCTTTCTTTCTTTCTTTCCATAAGAAGGCCTGAGTTTTTTCATATTCTGGGGATCTTCTTTTCCCACCCCTTCAACATTTTCAAACTTCATCACTTCTAACTACTTTTCTCTTCTTTGTTTTCTTTGGTATTACTTCCACAAGAAGCACATCTGGTACTCTACTGTTAGGGTCCAAGTGTGATGGCTTCACTCTCCTTAATGCTGAAAATTCTTTGTTATAAAAGTTTTTATAGGTCTTTTAAAATTTTTTGTTGGTAGAACCATATGCTGAGAATTGCTATGGAGATATCAGGCTCTTTCCCAGAATTCACCAGTTTGGTGACATGGAACTTAATCTCATGAGTGACACTTGTGGGAAGAAGATGGAGGAAGAGAATCCATCTCCCTAATTTGCACTGAAAAGGATCTGAGCTCCAGGAATATAGGTCAATGACATTAAAGCTCTGGATTAGCCAACCAGCTAGATAAGAACCCAAAGTGAAGGCTGGTGAGACAGACAAACCCACACACATACATAAATACACACAAGCACATGAATATATACCCCAAACTCTTAACACCTTCCTTTCCCTTCCTCCCTCCAAGAGAGGTCTGAACTGTCTGATTCTTGTTCTCCCTTTTTGAAGAGAGAAGAATTAAGCAAAGGAGCCAATTCTGTGCCTCACTGCAAGCAGCTCAGACAGCTGTTCTCTTAAAAACAAATTGTTCCAACTGCTAGCCATTGTTATTATTATTTATGAATCTATTCCCCTATTATGTGAATGGAAAAAATTAGGTCATTACTAAATTCTTATGTGGCATGATTAATGATGGCCGCAAAGAGTTTTGGGAGCAGGGGCTCCTTTTGCCCTTTAAGAGAAAAAGGCATGACCCTTGCCCCCACCCCGCCAAACAAATGTTGGTGGTGTATTTTTACCAGAGAGAGAAAGTGAAGTAACTGATAATAAACTGACCCTTCCAAACTAAAATGACCTACTGAGGAGACACTAAACCTCAGAGAGACAGAGAAAGTACTGGAAAGCTCCAGCAGACAGTCACTTTAGGTTGGATGGATTCCGAGCATTTAAAGACAGACCTCACCAGATCGTGTCTGTGGGGCAAGATAAATGTGCATTTCTGTAAGCCCGGCACCAAACTATACAGAACTGGGACCGTTATTCCACAGAAGGCCTAGACCTAGTGGCTCCCGTTTGCCTTTGTGGGCATTCTACAAACTCCAGTAGGACTGAATTCTAAACTTCTTATCTTTTATTTTTCACATTTTAAAAATAAATTTTTATTGTTATTTTTTGTTTTTATATGGCCTATATTTCCCACTTTATTCCTCTTCCTCACTATTATTAGAAAATTATCCTATATAATGGGATTTTTAAATAGAAAATGGAAGTGAGAGTATTTTTTAAAAATCTGACCATTATATTGAAAAAAATCTGAAATTATATGTGATGTTCCACTCTGCCAACCTCCCCGCTTTGGCATCCGTCCTCCCCCTTTTATCATCCTCTGGCACGACTTTAGGGCCCTGCTTGTTCTTGGTACTTTGGCAGCATTCATTTCAATGGTTTTGTGAAGTTATTTCTGTTGACATTATTGTAATGACTTTGCATGAAATTTTCTTGGTCCATCCCTTGGCATCAATTTATGTAAGTCTTTCCATGCTTCTCTATAGTTGTATTTGTGGGTTTTTACTGCATGGCACTATGGTGTTCATGGACAAGAGTTTATTCTGTCATACCCCAATGATCAGTATCTACTTTGTATCTAGGACTTTGCTACCACAAAAAAATGCTGCTATATTTTAGTGTATCTAGGGGCTTTCTTTTTTTATCAATGACTCCCTTGGGGTATATGCTTAGCAGTAGAATTTTTTTTGATTTATTGTATTTTCAAAATTTATTTTAAACATTCTTTTCTTTTTCAATTTTGAGTTTCAAATTCTCTCCCTCTCTCACAACCTTCCCCCACCCATTGAGAAGTCAAGCAAAATTGTGAATATATATGTGAAATCATATAAAACATATTTCCATATTAGCCATATTGCCAAAAAAAAGCAAGAAAAGTATACTTCAATTGGCACTTAGAATTCATCGGCTCCCTTTCTGGGAATGGATAACATTTTTTCATTATGAATCATTTGGAATTGTCTTAGATCACTCACTATATTGATCAAAGTAGGCAAGTCTTTCACAGCTGATCATTATTATGACATTGCTATTAATGTATACAATGATCTTTCGGTTTTTCTCACTTGACTTTGCATCAGTTTATATAGGTCTTGCTATGTTTTCACCTGAAATCACCCCCCCTTGTCATTTCTTATAGCACAGAGTATTCCATCACAACCATATGCCTCAGCTTGTTTAGTTATTCCCCAAAGGATGAGCACCCCATTTCCAATTCTTTGCCACTGCAAAAAGAGCTGCCATAAATATGTTTTACATATAGGTACTTTTCATTTATTTGATTCAGCCACCCCAGAATTTGATTTGAGGCATTATTTTACAGATGTTTGGAGAAGAACATTGGAGAGTTCAGCCAGGTTGCTGCCTGTATTCAGTCATCTTAACTCTGTCTCTCCAAACTACTTTACACAGGGGAATTAGATTCCCTGTTTTAAGTGCCATGTCCCAGTCCTCCACACTACCCCCAGGCATGCCCCATGCCACTCAGGGGAGGGACCTCACATGTCCGTTTGTTGTGCTTTCAATTTGACCCTTAGTTGAGTATCCCACCACACTTTCATTAAACATCCTTCTCCTCTCATTGCTTCTTGTTACTAGGCAATAAATATTGTTTAGAATCTTAGGTAATCTATTTTTTTGGAGGGGGGAAAGCAGGGCAATTGGGATTAAGTGACTTGCCCAAGGTTGCATAGCTAGTAAGTGTCAAGTGTCTGAGGCCATATTTGAACTCTGGTTCTCCTGACTCCAGGGACAGTTCTCTATTCACTACATCACCTAGCCGCCCCCTATCATAGGTAATCTTACACTAGAAGCCAGCATTGCCCTTGGCTGCCATATCTCTCTGACTGGCAAGGTGATCAAGTATTTGTTCACACATACACACACATTAAACTTTTTCACAAAATTGTTATTGCAATTGTCAATATTTTCTTCTTAATTCATTTCTCATCTTGAGGATGTTAATAACTTGCTTTAAAAGGTCAGCTTCCACATAGCTGCTCTTCTTAGGCATGTGTGCCTGAGAGGACATTTCTGACTTCTGTGCTGAATTCTGGGCAGCGTAAAAGTGGTGGTCTCTCCATATTATTATCCCCATTTGAAAGATGAGGAAGCTAAAGTTCAGAGATGTGAAGAAATTTGCCTAAAGATATTGGATAGTAGTTTAATGGTAATAATAACAGCAATAATTTTGATAATAGCCAGGCATGGCTGTTCATGGTCCACACCTATAGTCCCAATTACTGGAGAGCTTGAGAGTTCCAAGCAGATCGGGGGCAGCACTGAATTGGGCATTAGTAGGGTGAGTTCCTGAGAACAGGGGAGTGGGTGGGATGTGGGGCAATCAGGTTGCCTAAGAAGAGATGCACTAGCTTAGTTCAGAAACAGAGAAGATCTAAACTCCTGGGGAAAGCTCCAGAGTCAGATTGGACCTGTGAGTAGCCCCGCAAGTCCAGCCTGAAAAAGTCTTAATAATAACAGTAGTAATAATGACAGCTTATCCATCAATGATCGCATAATGTATAGTGATTTCTTCACTCCTAACCCTGTGAGGGAGGTTATACAATGAACATTATCCACATTTTATAGAGGAGGAAATGGAGTCCCAGAAAGGTTAAGGACCTCTCCTATAGTTAATTTCATGGTGTGGCTCAAATCTTTCTGATATGATGTTTTCTTTCTTTATGATGTTCAATGTTCTTTCCACTACACTGTCCCAGCTTTCTTGGGCACATGAAGCACATATTATCCAATAGTAACCACAGAGAAGACAGAATCCTTGAAGAGCCCAAAGCCTTAGAAACTCTGGGAAGATAAGAGAATCTTCCTTCATGGGAATATAGCTGGGCTATGCTGCTGAGCTTCTAAAATGGACCATCTTGGAACCTCCCCCTCCTCCCCTGAGTTTCCATTGCCTTGGTCCTTTTCAACCTGGCAGGTCTGATCTGCATGCTCAGTTACATAAAGTAGTTCTCTGTTACTGTCTGGTTTATGTCCAGAGGCATTCAAATCACCCAGTGTTCCAGACTCTATGTCCCAACAAGAAAACTCCAAAGATTCCTAGAAAGCAACTTTGAAATGGGGCACTCATGAATACTCCCCAAACCCCATACCACTCCCTACTCACCCCCACCCATCATTTCCTGTCTCTGCCCACAGTGTGGAGCCCCCCACTCAAAGCAGAATGCATTTATCAGAGGCCTCTTCTCTTTTTCCTGGCTCCTACAGAACTAGCTAGCCAAAGAGCTGCCTAAAAAGAACTGTAGCTATATCAGGGCTGCAGTTCTATCATAAAGGTCAGCAAACCAGCAGCCACTTTGGCAAGATTATCCCTTAGTTTATGTTCACTGACACTGGCTGGTCACTTGTTAACCTCCATTAAATAGCTTTTACCTCCCTCTTGCTTTCAAGGGTCCTTGTTTGGGATCACTCCATTTCCTTAAAATAGAAGTAAGAACCCCTAGCCAGGGGACTGGTGAACTTAAAAAATTTGACTATTGCATCTCAATATAATTGTGTTCCTTTTGTAATCCAATGGATGTTATTTTATACATTTAAAAAAAATATTGTGAAGAGGAATCCACTAGGAATCACTAGGCTTCCAAAGGGGACCATGACACAAAGACAGTTGAGAAAATTATTGCCCTATAAAGACATCATTACCACCACCCCATCCACCCACTCCCATCAAAAGGACAGGTGAAAAGCTTTCAGTTGAACACTTCAATCTCAGTCAGCTTCTCTTTGTCTTTCCCAGGGCCAAAGATGCCAGGACCAAATAACAAGTTGTATGTTTGAAACTCTCATCTGCAAGATCCAGAGAATGTTTTATTTCTGAGAAGATTCAAATATTCAACTCTCAAACAGATCTGTGATCCCATTAATGTAAGTATTTCCTCCAACGATGAAGAACATGACCCATTCCTACCTGTCCCTCCTGCATTATTTTGTCTATTCTCCCACAAGTTTGCCGTGGGGCCTCCATTCATCATGCTGAAGGCCTTTCTTATTTTCACTCGACATCCCAAGGATACCTATGAAGCACACAGGCTATCTTTAGATTGTTGCTCACTTTCACCACGTGAACCACCCATTTTTCTTTTTTTTTTTATTTTGCATTTCTTTCCTCAAATCTTTTATTCCTCCACAATTCCCCCTTGTAGTATGTAGTAGCCTACTTACCTCTTCTATGTGTCTATTCATGTCCTCAGGGTCATAATTCATTTTCAATTCTTCAGAGGTTATAGTGTTCTGTCTCTTTATCAATATCTTTTTTTTTTTTTTTTGCTTTTTGGAGGGGGGAAGGCAGGGCAATTGGGATTAAGTGACTTGTCCAAGGTCACATGGCTAATAAGTGTTAAGTGGCTGAGGTTGGATTTGAATTCAGGTCCTCCTGACTCTAGGGCCAGTACTCTATTCACTGCACCACCTAGTCGCCCCTATCAATATCTTTAGAAGATATAAACATATTTCTTAAGGAAGAAGCCTTCAATAGACATCTAGTAAAACCCAGTGCAAGAATCCTCCCATCAGCATCCTTGCCAGGACATGTTGCCAATCTCTGCTTAAACCCCACCCCACTCCCATATATGAGAAGCTTACTATTAATTATTAGAGCAACCCATTTCATTTTTGGAAGGCTCTAGTTGTCAGGAAATTTTTCCATACATTAAGCCAAAATTTGATTCCTCTTTTTTCCCCTCCACCCACCCCACTGTTTTTATGCCAGCCTATTGGAATCAAACATAATAAGTCTAATCCTTCTTACATGTGACAGCTATTTAAATACTTGTAGACTACTATCATATACTTCCTAAATCTTTATATTTCCAGGTTAAATCATCCCAAGTTCTTCTAATCAGCCCTCAGTATTGTAAGGATTCCTGTATATTCCACTATCCTACCACCACCTTGGCTAAGGCCCAAATCTTCTCCTGCCTGGACTACTGTATTAACCTGCTAATTGATCTCCTTACTTCAAGTCTCTCCTGAATCTCCATCATCTTCTACTCAGTTGTCAAAATGGTCACAGGTCTGACCATGTCACCCCTTCCCTATCCAATAAACTCCAATGGCTCCCCATCACCTCCAGGATCAAATATGAAATCCTTTGTTTCTCATTCAAAGTCCTCCATAACCTGACCTATCTTACTTCTCCAATCTTTTTGTACCGTATTATCTCAGGGTTTACTCTGTGATCTTATGACACAATAGCTTCCTTGCTGTTCCTTAAATATGATAGTTCATCTCCCCAGTCAGGCCATTTTCACTGACTGTCCCCATACCTGGAATTCTCTCCTCATTTCTGCCTCCTGGCCTTGCTAGCTTCCTCAAGTCTCACTTTCTACAAGATGCCTTTCTTGATCTTCACTAATGCTAATATCTTCCTTCAATTGGCTAGCTCCAACTTTCCTGACCATATCTTGCCTTTGCATAATTGTTTATATGATATCTGCCCCATTAAAATGTAAGTTCCTTGAGAATTTACAGTACCTGAAGTAGCCCAGTAGATAGAGCACCAGGCCTAGAGTCAGGAAGACTTATCTTCCAGAGTTCAAATCTGGCCTCAGACATTGTCCTGGGCAAGACATTTCACCCTATTTGTCTCAGTTTCCTCATCTGTAAAATGAGCTGGAGAAGGAAATGGCAAACCGCTCCAATATCTTTGTCAAGAAAACCCCAAATGGGGTCACAGAGTCAGACACAACTGAAATGACTGAACAACAAACTGACATATAGTAGGTGATTAATAAATGCTAGTTGACTGAATGACTGACCACTCTCTTTAGGACAAGCTCCAGTCTTACAGCCTTTTGCCTAGAAGTAGAATGTTGACCTAGAACCAGGCACAGTAATCCTGGTGGTTCTTCTCTCCTCCAGGCAAAGTATGACCCATTGCTTTCTTCCAGAATTGATTTCCTTGGTTCCCGCCCCCCCCACACACCTTATCAGCCAATCAGTCAATAAACAACAGTCATTGAACACCCATTGTATGAAGGCCACTGTACTTGTCACTGATGTGTGAAGAGGACAGAGAAAGGAATAGAACATACGACCCATGCCCTCCAGAGATTTCAGTCTGGTAGCAGAGGAAAAAAAACAAGGCACATTTGAAATAACAAAAGAATGTACAATCCAATCTAATTGCTCAACCTCTTTGACCCTCAGTTTCCTTATTGTTAAAATGAAGGAGTTAGACTAAATTATTTCCAAAGCTCTTTCCAGCTCTAAATCTAGGTACCCATGAACAAGCGTGAATCAGTGGAGTGCAGGCTTAACATGAACATACAAAGGAACTCCATCATCAGAGTGGATGATGCCAATAGAGGAAGAAGACTTTCTGTAGGCCAGTGAGATTTTTTAAGATAAAAATTAGCCCTATTCAGTTTTCTAAGATTATTAATGTCAGAGGTGCTGCCCTGCGTTAGTAAAGGAGCTTCTTTGCCTGGTATTGTGTATCCCAGTGCAATCAGAGGTTGAATTCCTATCCCTTATAATGGAAGAGGTATTGGGGAATTAGAGACAAAAAAACCAGACCCTAGTTTCAAGTGTTTTATGTTTTATTAGGGGAGAACACAACAGTCCATCATTGTCTCCTCTTGAGAGGCAGTATAACACAGGGAGGGGATACGGAGAATTATTTGGAGTCACAAAGACCTAGGTTCGAATCCAACTCAACGACAGGATTACCTCAGAGCCATTCTCAAGCCTGCTGTTTATATTTCAGAAATCAGTTAACACTACAAAATAGGATTTGGCTTATCATCTTATTGATTGTCTAGACCTAAGGAAGTGTTGGAGAAAATGTTAACAATACAGAATAAATTTTAAAATGTGTCAAACTTTTTTGAGAGATCCAATTATTAAACATTTTCCAGCATAAAATAAAATAAAATGAGTCCTATCATTTCTTTTTCTGATCCTACATCACAGTCATTTCCAGACCCACTATTCCCTCCTTCCCTGTAGCCCAGCACTGAACCCTTTCCAGTAACAAAGAAAAACAGTTAAGTATAAGCAATGACCATATCCAGCACTGTGACTATTGCCCCACAAACTCCTCTCCCCCAAACTGTCTGTCCTTTGTCGATACGGAATAGAGAGAGGTCTGGCTCACTAACTGTCCTTCAAAACCAAGATTTTGCTCATTACATGACTCAGAGTTTGGCTTCCTTTTAGAGTTCTTTTCATTTATATTATTGAAGTCATTGTGTATATTATTCCCCCTCTCGTGTCTCCCCGAATTTCTCTTATTCATCATTTGTTACAGCACAATAATTTTCCATTACAACTGTATATCGTGGTGTGTTCAACAATTCCCTGGGGTCCTACTTTGTTTCCAGGCTGTTGCAACCACCAAAAGTGCTGCTATCAATGTTAGACTCACATGAAGTAGTAACTGAGTTTTGAGTTGGGTTCTGAAAAGAAAAATAGTCTGGTGAGGAGAGGAGGGTGTGTCCAGGTGCAGAAAGGTTATCTTTCTGTATACATAAGCATCCTCAGCATAAAGTGGTCTCCCCTCACCAGTGTTACATTTTGCAATGGGATACTGCAATTTTGCAAATATTTATCGAACACCTACTAGTACAGAGCATCCCACTTCAAAAACTGGAGGCAATACAAAATTTAGAGAAGAAAAAATGTCCTCTGAGAGCCAACAATCTAATGGGTGATAAAACATAAACACAAATCTTGCTAATGTACATAACAAAGTGCATTAGAGATTTACAAAATAAAGTTTAAATTGGATTATAAAAGGGAAGATCATTCCATTATCTACAGGGGGAGAATTAAAGGAGATTTCCTATGAGAGATAGCCTATGAGTTGAGGTTTAGTGGATTAGTAGTAATTCGACAGGCAAAGAAAGGGAAGAGGTACATTCCAGGTATGTAGAATAACAGAAATGATGTGCTGAGAGCGAGAAGAGGAAAATGGGAGAAGTCTTGAATCCTAGGGTGGTGCCAGATGGTGGAGGACTTTGAATGCCAATAATGACAGAATAGCAGCATTCATCATTATAACCAAACCTCAGTGCTAACATATAAAGCCTTACTTAACATAATCCTTAGCCAGGATGTAAATCAGAGAGTCAGTAACAATCTGAGCTCATGCCCCATCAGTATTAAGTACTCTGGAAATTATTCTGCTTAATATTCCACTTAGAGCATTGTTTCTATGGAATCCACTGCCTCCTGCATGGTTATTTTGTCCTATATGTGCCTACAGCACCAATTCATGAATTAAAGGGGCAGGGGGACTATGTCTGTATTTTTTTTTTTTTTTTTGGTTTTTCAGAGGGCAATTGGGGTTAAGTAACTTGCCCAAGGTCACACGGCTAGGTTTTTGTTTGTGCGTTAAGTGTCTGAGGCCGCATCCGAACTCAGGTCCTTCTGACTCCAGGGCCAGCACTCTACTCACTGCGCCACCTAGCTGCCCCTTATGTCTGTATTTTATGAGCAAATATTTAACTACCAGGCCATAAGCTCTAGAACAGCATGGAACAGTCTCATGGCTCTTTGCAACCCTGCAAAGTACCTTCCACACATGAGACAATATGGTGTAGTAGTTCGAGTACTAGACCTCAAATCAAGAAAAACTGGGTTGAAATTTCACCTCAGGTATCTACTTAGGTGAACATGGACAAGAACCTTAACCTCTCTGAAACTTCATTTCCTCATCTCATAGGTTTGTTGTGAAAATGTGGACATACTGCTTTATAAGCGCATTATATAAATTGTGGCTACTGTTATTTTAACAAATCATTTTTAAACTCAGAAGAAATGTCAGTAGCTGCTAATCACAACAATTTTATGTTTTGGGTGTCTACTCTAGGAACTAAGTTTGGCAGTTGAGGATCAATCTACCTGCACCTTCTAACACGTAGACTTTTTACTACAGGAAATAATCCACAACAGATCAGTGTTATCACCAGGAACCAGTTTGCTATCAACTCCACCTGCAGCAAGAGGCCATCAAGTCCACCACGTGGTTGGTAAACACTGGAATACTTTCCTCTGAGCCATGGGGGTTCTGTAAGACCACAGAGATCCTAGAATCCAATATGCCCAAAATGGAAGCAAGACTCTGGAATCTAGAGAAGATGTTATTAACAAAATAATTGAGGACTGTTGCTGATTGGTTCTGGCATCTGAAGCTAAAGATACTGAGACATGAGAATGGTCCTAGGTTAGTTCCCACAGTCCACAAGAGCATGTGGAGATGAATAGTACTGACTGTCAAATTCATCCAGAAAAATTAGTCATTCTAATGAACCACAAAACTGATTTATTACAGTCATGGGAAATATAAAGGCCCTGATTAAGTGACCCAGTGCCAGTTGTACTTGATTCCAGTTCTGGAGCCCTTGTCACATAGTAGGGACTAAGTCAATGACCATTGATTGATTTATCGACTAAATCTTCCTTCTTTTTGAAAAAAAATCAATTTTTATTACCATATTAATTATGCTGTGGAAGTAGACACAAACCAAAAGGGGGAAAAACACAAAAAATACAGAAAGTGAAAAATAGTATGCTTTGATCTGCATTCAAACTCCACCAGTTCTTTGCCTACAGGTGGATAGCATTTTTGATCATGAGTCCTTTGGAATTATCTTAGATGACTGCATTGCTGAGAATAGCTAAATCATTCACAAATTGATCATTGTACAACGTTGTTGTTACTGTGTTCAATGTTCTCCTGGTGCTGCTCACTTCACTTTGCATCAGTTCATATTAAGTCTTTCCAGGTTTTTCTGAAATTATTCTGCTCATCATTTCTTATAGTATAATAATGTTCCATTATAACTATATAACCACAACTTGTTCATTCATTCCCCAATTGATGGGCATCTCCCTTGATTTCCAATTCTTTACTGCCCCAAAAAGAGCTGCTATAAGCATTTTTGTACAAATAGATCCTTCCCCCTCCCCCTGTTTCTATTATTTCTTTGGGATACAAACCTAGCAGTAGTGTTGTTGTAAATACTCCTCCTTTGAACCTAGAGACTTCAGAGCTACAGACTGTGAAGGGTTTTATTGAAGGATCATAGCTATAGAGCCAGAAGTGACTTTAGAGGTCCAACTCCTTCCCTTTAAAGATGAGGAAACAATCTCATCGAGATGAAATGAGCTGTCCAAGGTCACAAAGGTCCTTTGGCTCCAGGGTTCTTTCTATGATGCTGTCTTGCTTCTCATTAAAAGAGCTTATAGTATAATTTTCTACAACATGTTTTTATGAATGATGATTTAAATCACATCTTTCATATGATGATAGCTACCTCTCATACTTTTCAATTTAATAAACACTTATTAAATACCTACTATTTGCAAGACCCTTGGAATACAAAGATTAAAAAAAATATCTACCATCAAGGAGTTTACATTCTCCAGGGTAAAGATATCATGTTCCCTGGATTCTGAGACTGGTTGTTACACTAAGAGTTGGGTTGTGGAAAGGCCCAAAACTTATCCTCACATGAGTCACTGGAGAGATAAACAGGAGCACAGGAAGGAGTGACTTTTCATTCAAGGCCTAAGCTGGGCCCACTTTCTTCCTTCTTTCTCATTCTCTCTGGCAGCCTTTTATGCAATTACATACACAAGTCAGTATGGATACAAGATGCTCTTCCTGCTTTTCCTGAATGGAGCCCATCTGGGGAAGAGAAGCTGCATCTCCATGGCTATCCAGCTGTTGAAAAGTAGCTTTGATGCTTTTATGTTGCAGCTGTTCCAAGCCAAAGTAATCGAAGCTGGGACTCAAGAGGACCAATTGTTTAAAGAATGAAATAGCAAACAGTTGTGCAAATATTCTGCCCTAGTTGAACTCTCAGATTTATCAGTCGTGGAATTTTCTCTCAAATAAAGTTCAGGATTATTCTATGTCAGTCAATAAACATTTATTAAGTGCCTTCTGTATACCAGGCATTGTGCTAAGTTATGTCTAGGGGGAAGAGGGTGGGGAGGGATTTGGACTAAGGGGTTGAACTGACAAGGAGGGATATCTTAGTTCAAATAGTAAAGAACTCTTTAATTATTTGAGCTGTTCCAAAACGAAGTGGGTTGCTTTTATAGGTAGTGAGCTCCCTGTCATTGGATATGTTTGAACAAAGGCAAAATGACCACCTATTAGGAAAACTGTAGATTTTATTCCTGCACTAGGTAAGAGGTTAGACTAGCTAACCTCTGAGGCCCCATTGAACTTTGAGCTTCTGTGATTTTTCCTCCTGAGATACCAGACACTAAATTATTTTTGTGTTTGCTGAATGGTCTTACAGCCATATAAAAAAGGGGAGGGGGAGAGGAATGAGGAAGAGGAAGAGGAAGAAGAGGATAGGGAGCAGACAGTTGAACTAGATTCCCAAACCATAAAGCCCCATTTCCCGAGATAAAAAGAAAACAAACTGTGGCCTTTTGTGCTCCTTCTGCCCTCCAGCAGCTCCAGAGTCAAAAAGAGAAAACAGACAAGAGAATTAAACACACACTGTGTTCTTTTTTCTGGTGTTATGTTTTATTATTATTTTAAGATAGAGAAACCCGGGCAGGGTGGCTAAGGAAGTATCGGCAGGATGAGAAGTGGAATTTGGAATATAAAATTTTGGCACTAAAAGCCACCTTAGGAAATATCAATCAAACACTCAGTCGACAAGCGGGTGAGTGCCTACTCTCCCAGGTGCTGTGTTAAACGCTGAGGAGATCCCCCACCTAAAAAACAAACCCCAAACCAACAACCTGAAGGATAGAATGTTAGAGCATCAAAAACTAGAAATGGAAGAAAATTAGAGGTCATCTGACAAGAGCAGAAATTCAGGCCCACAGAGTGGTAGTGACTTGCCCAAAGTCACACAACAATCACCATGTCTTATGAGTCCCAGGGCAGCATAATTCCACAGGCAGGACCCTATCTCTTCCTGTAAGCAAGCCCTGGGTCCTCAGGAAGTAGGGTACTTTCCATGGCCCTACCCACCTATCTCCATTTCCATGGAATATACTTCTCATGTGAGCTTCTCTTGTCTCCAGGTTATAAGGCACAAGGACCTGCTGGCTATTTCTGACTGAGGGAGACTTGGAGTGACAGGTGAGGGAGAAAGGTAGTTGGCTGCTAACTGCTTCCCATTTGTATAGCTCTCTATTATTTCTAGACATTTTAAAGCTTCATTGTATTTCCCCCAAAGCCCTGTATGGGAAGTAGGACAAATAAGAAAAATAAGGTGCAAAGCAGGGACTAACTCAATAGAGACTCGACTTAGGAACACCCACACACAGAAATACTCACTAGATATATATAGAGAAATACTCACTAATAAGCATTAAGTGCCTGATGAATGCCAGGTAGTGTAATAGTCCTGGAGATACAAAGACTTACACAAGTATATACACTTTGCATATTCTCCAGGGAAGGAGCTAAGTGTATAGGACCTCAACCTGGAGTCAGGAAGACCTGAATTCAAATATGGCCTCAGACACTCACTGGCTAAATCACTCTGTACCTCAATTTTCTTAACTATAAAATGGGGATAATAATAGCACCTACCTCCCAGAATTGTTGTCAGATAAAATGAGATACATTCGTAAAGTGCTTGGTGCCTGCCTGGTACATAGTAGGTTTTTTGATAAAAGTTTGTTTCCTTTTCCCTCCCCAGGGGTTATCCTCTCAATTCACACTCATGGGCTAGGCCCCTCTGTGGGCTGCTACTAACCTTGAGTTCAGGGGCATTCTGGGAGTCCACACTCTCAAATCCCTGATGAGCCCCCACCTGTAGTCTTACCCTTAATAATCAGCCAGTCTAATCCTTGCATTTTAGGGAAAAAGAAACTGAGTCCTAAGGACTATGTCTAGTCTATAATCACAGAATTAGTAAGTGATGGAGCCAAGATCTAGGTCTTACAGTTCAAGATCACCACTTTTGCCACTCCATTAAGCCATACCACACCACTTCATGCCACACACCATTACCATACCACTCCACGCCAAGCCACACCACATCACCACTCATAGCTAGACACAGACACATAGACAGACACACATCAACATAAAGAAACATGTACAGAGATACAAACATATAAATATAGGGACTCACACACACACACACACACACACACACAAATACCAACCTAGTTCATTTGCACAGTTCAGTTGTTATTGAGGGTGGTGTGAAAGAGTTAATGGTGTGAATTTTGTCATATATCAGAAAGGCTGAGGAAAGAAAAGGGACACTCCTCTGCATTTTCTTTAGAGATTTCAGTTACTGAGCATGTCAAGGAGACCTGGACTGAAGCCAGCTGGCCAGGCTTGGGCAGTGACTATCTATTGGTGAAACATGTTCTCCATCTCCTCTTTGACTCACACGTGGAAATCTGCCAGGACAAGATTTTTTTCCTAGCCAAAAAGAAAAAAAACCACCTCCTGGAGTTTCCTCTATCTGTAATTTATGATCATATTTTAGAAAGTTTCCTCCCTCTCACCATGGTAATTTTGTTCTGGAACTTTCGCTAACTTGAGAGGCCTTATCCTTTCATTCCCAGGACCCCTAGGCCCAACTCTAAGGGAATAAGTTTTAAGTTTCTACTGAATATTAGCCTTGGATCCAAATCTGAGGAACAACCACAGCTTCCATGAAAAACATGGACATGGAGTAACTCCCACATCTTATGGGGAAAGAACACTGACAGCTCAGCTCCAGACAAATTCAGGAATGATGATTGTAATCCTGAGGACCACTTAACCCTCAGCACCAGTGTAAACATGGATATGCCCAGGAGCCCAGGGAAGTAAAGGGATCTATGTACTCTAGGCTACCCAAAACTGATTTCCACAACTTTAGTGGGTAGGATCTCCATATGGATATGAAAATTGGGTTTTTATAGGCTTTTATTGATAATATTTATTATTATTAATAATAATATTATTGTTGGGCTTTTATAGCATTTTATAGGACTAGGCTCCCAGGATTTAGAGCTTAAAGCGACCTTAGAGGTCATCTAGTTCAATACCTTCATTAACAAATAGGGAAACTGAGGTCCAAAGAGGGGAAGTTGCCCAACCAAGTTCACATCAAACTTGGTCCTTGTGAGCCTAGACCTTTTTATCTCCCCTCCAACCTCTTCCCAACCCTGAAGGACTGATAATTTTGTTTCATATTTCAGTGAAAAAATTTGTAGAGTGCACCGTCTTTGTCCCTCTTTCTCCTCTCATGTCGTTCAGATGCCTACTGCAACCATTTCCTCCTTCACCCCAGTCTCACAGGAAGAGGTGGCTCCTCTTGCCAAGGCAAACCCTTCTGCATTCAAAAATGATCCCATTCTATCCCATCTTCTCCAGCAGATCGCCACCTTTGTCATCTCCACTCACTTGTCTTCAATCTCTTCCTCTCTACTGGTTGCTTATATACCATCCTACAAAAACCCTCCTTTGATCTGTCCATCCCCACTAGCTTTCATCCCATATTGCTTTCCTTTTGTGGCTAAACACTTGGTACCTTCACTTCCTCTCCTCTCATTTTCTTCTTAAATCTCAACAGCCTGGCTTCTGACCACTTAATTGAAGCTACTCTTCCCAGAGTTACTGATGATTCCATAGCTCTAGAAGGACTGGAATTTACAAATACTTCAAAGAATCAGCCTGTATTAATTGACTTCGCATTTTTTATGCATTAGGCAAAGAAAATAGAGATATAGGATGAAAATATCTGTCTATAGTTATGCTTACAAGGCATTTGCACAGATGAGAAAGTATTTATTATCAAATATATTTCCTTATAATCACTTATTTAGGAATTACATTTTGCATACTTTTCACCATGCATTTGTTACAAGTGGGCCTTTTGCAAATGATAGTCCTGTCCTGTTTGTAGCATCATTTAGTAAGCCTCATTTTGAGTGAAAATAATCCTTAACTTCAAGCATAGCTGCTCTAACTTTTGATTTGCTGGTTAGACAATCTCCAGGAAACACCTCACTTCCGTTTGGGGTCCATTCTCAACAGCGGTTTGAATTACAAACTTCTTAATATGTTATCCATCTGTCGATGAGGGCCATATCTAGAACATTGAAGAAAAATGCTTAGACCAACTCCTACTTGCCTCTTTAACTGAGTAACACCTTGTCATTTGGTCCAGAACTCTAAGTCTTAACCTTATTTTTATTGTAAAGTAGGATAGTATCCAGCTTTTGCTTTGGGTTGTCCTTGGCTAGAATCTGGACATCTGGAAGGAGGGAACTCATAATAGTTATAGATTTGGATCTCTTACACTGGTATGAAGTCACTGTAGGCTTCTCTGTCCATTTCAAAACCAGACTTTCATGCAGTGGTCCTGATGTTATTTAGTTACTTCTAGAAGTTCTCTGGTTTTGATGAACAGTCCCAACTATTCTGCACCCTTGCTTTGCAAGTCTCAAAGAAAAGTCAAGGGATATAAAATAATTGCCACAGGTTATATTATAGGGCAGCTAGATGGATAGAATGCCAGACCTGAAGTCAGGAAGACTCATTTTCCTGAGTTCAGATCTAGCCTCCGACACTTACTAGCTGGATGACCCTGGGCAATTACTTTACCCTGTTAGCCTTTGAACCTCATGTGTCAAAAAAGCTATATGTTTTACATATATATATATTTATTTATATAATAAATATAATATATAAAAATAAAATATAAAATTCTCCATTTGGCATTCAAACTTGTCCCACTCTGACCTTTCCAGACTTCTCCACTCTCCCTGTGATAGTGACAATGGCCTCTTTGCCACTCCTTAAACAATATACTCCATCTCCCTACTGATTGTCCTCCATATCTGGAACTCTCTCCCCCTCCCTCTCCTTCAAGTCCCAACTAAAATCCCACTTGCTGCAAGAAGTCTTTTCCAGACCCTCCCAATGCCAGTGCCTTTCCTCTGTCAATTATCTCCAACAGCTTGTCCCATACAGCCCATTTGTACATGGGTCTCTTTGTGGATACCTTGACAACAGGGACTCTCTTTTGCCTTACTCTATAAGCCTAGAATCTAATGCAATGGCTGGCACATATGAAGTACTTAATGCTTATTGACTTCATAGAAAAGTGGGAAACAATAGGTGTGGAATATTACAAAAACTACCAGACATACCTGATACATTGATTGATTTCACTGAACTGCTTTTACTCTCTTTGCTTTTAATCTTTCTTATAAGGAAGAGATGTCTAGGTCAGGGAAAGGCATATATTTAGAAATGAATTTGAAGTCAAGGCAAAAATCATCAAAACAAAAATTGGAAAATCAAAGAAAGAAAAAGGTTTTCCTCATACTGAACCAAGGTCTCCCTCTTTCTTTTCTTTAAAAATAGTATTTGTTATATAAAATGGCTTTCTGGGAGGTAGAAGGGGAGGGGTACTGGGGAATATTACGGTGATTAAAAAAGAAAAGACGTCAACAAAAATTTTATTTTTAAAAGTAGAACTATAATAACAATAATATATTCAACTGCACTCTTTTTCCTTTCAGGAAGCTTTTGTCATAAGGTCCTGCTCTCTTTCTGGATCCAAAACCCCTCCCTGCCCATACACAAATATGCCCCAACCCCACCAGACTGTTTGCCTGAAGGGAGACAAGGAGGCCCATCTCCAGTATGGATGAGCTCCAAAGTCTGGTTCTTCACATATACATATACACACTCTCACACACACATTTATACATACACATACACACACATACATATATGCCTCAATAACAAAAATGTCAGAGCATGTTTAGTTCACTGGAATGTACTTCCAGTGTACTTCCAGAAACTTCCAGACAGCCCTCAAGCACTGGGAAAAGGTGACAGAGGCTGCCTGTCCTGGGTGGCCTCAGACTCAATATTCTCCATCCTTTACCAAGCTCTGTGACACTCTTTCCTCCCCATGAGACAGAATCAGACGCTTTGGCCCCTGGGGAAATGATTTCAGGCATGAGAGGAACACAGGAAATCATCAGAATTAGACAGCCTCTGACTCAGTCCTGTCCCCTCCTCCTTTCCCCTTGTCCCTTAGCTCTGAGAATTAAAGAAGTATATAAGATGTTAGAACCAAGAGGGGCCTTAGAAACCATCTCCTGCTCCCCTAGATTACAGAGGCCAAACCTGAGAACCAAGAAGGGAAAGTCATTCGTCCAGACTGTCAGTCCCAGCACCCCTGGCTCCCCATCCAAGGTTATTTCTACTATTCAGTTCTTCCTCTGTAGATGTGGTACATTTTGAGTCAACCTGTAACTAAACAACACCAATTGGACTTTCTCAAGGGAGGATTGGTTCTGAATGCTAATCTCCTGGCTGGGATCAGGGGAGGGAATCCCTAGGAAGGAGAAAAGCATGGAAGGTACCCTAAAAATCATAGGATTTAGAGATGAAAGGGATTTCAAATATAACTAGTCTAACTTCATCAACTCTGATCCCACTTTACAGATATGGAAATGTTGTTGTCCTTGTTGTTTGATCTCTTTGAAGAGGAACAGTGACATCACAGGGTGATATCTTAACTTGCTCTTGCATTGGATTTAAGTGAAGCAGAGTTACACAAAGCCGTCTGTCTCACTCTCTTCCTGAGTCATCAAAGTCCAGTGACAGGACAAAAGTCAAGATGACTGGCAATGACCCGGGATATAGTGGATGACTTTGGCATCTTCATTGTTTGACCAACCTCTCAGCATTCCACAGTGCCTGCTTCAGCTGCCTTCATGGACCTTGGAACATTGTTCCCATCTGCCCATTCTGCTGAGGGAAGTCTTCACATGCTTGGGACAGACATACCCTCCCCCACCCCTGCAACTCATATATATGGGTTTGAGGCCTGTCAGTTACTCTCAACCTGGTTTAGCCCATCTGACAGAAAGTTGTGTCTGCTACTCATACTACAGCTTCTTAGAGCCACAGATAAGAGTTGGAAGGCAGGTAGACACCAAAGGTGGGTGAGCAACCCTGAAAAGGGTCCAGCAAGCCCTCACACCAGAGGTACTAGTCCTCCCTGAACTCCCCATGCATCCCATAAGGCATATAAAGAAATAGAGGACCATAGGAGGGAAGACAAGGTCACACAAGTGAACCAGAATCTGGACACAGGTCCTCCAACTTTCGGTGCCATGTCTCAACCCTGTGAGTCTTGGTTGGACTGTGGTAGTAATCTCCCTTCCTGGATGAATGTAGGTCCCCTGTGGCCAAGATAAAATTAAGGTGTAGACAAAGCAATTAAGTGCTTACTTTGTGCCAGGCACTGTGCTAGGCATGTAGACACAAGCAAAAGGAGAGAGAGCCTCTGCTTTCAGGGATTTCTAACAGAGGAAAAGAACATGTGAAGGAGTGAGCATAAAGAGGCCAGAGAGGAAGGAGAGGAGCTAGGTTAAAAGTGAGCATGGCAGGTCTGGATACTGCTGCTAATATAAGGGTTATAATATATATAATAGAATACATATATAATATGTAATATATATAACAATATAAAATAAAATAATGGTTTGGGCCAGGAACTCAACAAATGAGCTGATCTATTTCTTTTGTAGGTTCCTAGAAAATGTGTCTAATTCATAGCCGTGGAAAAGAAGAGCAGTATTTTATGAATTTGGAGTCCTGAGGACCTGGGTTTGAATCTTGGCTCCAGGCCCTTAAGTCATCTGTGTGGTCTAGCACAAGTCACTTAACCACTCTGGACCTCCATTTCCTCATCCATATAATGAAGGGTTTGGGTTAAACAGCCTCTGAGGTCCCCTGCAGCACTATGTGTATGACCCTATGAAAAAACAGAAGATCTTTTGTTGAATATTTTTTTCTTTTTTTCTTTTTGAAGGGGGAGGGCAGGGCAATTGGGGTTAAGTGACTTGTCCAAGGTCACATGGCTAGTAAGTGTTATCTGTCTGAGGCCGGATTTGAACTCAGGTCCTCCTGCCACCTAGCCACCCCTCTTTTGTTGAATATTGATGTCTGTGAGTAGCAAGTGTAGCAGGTTGATAAATAACATTGCTTTACCTATGTATAGAGCTATTTAGTCAATGTAGAATCACAAAATATCATATTTCAAAGGGACTTCAGAAGTCAACCATCCTAAGCCATACCTGAGCAGGACCTCCTTCTACAGGAGCCCTGACCAATGGTCTTTGAGCCTCCACCTCTGCCGATGACAGGAACTCAGTACCTCCTAAAGCAGTCCCGTCTAATCTAATTGCATTGCATAGAATCTAAATCTACCTCCTTGTAACTCCCCTCCTTGGTTCCTAGTTCCACACTCTGCAGCCAAGCACAAAAAATCTCTTCCCTTTTCCAAAGAACGCTCTTCAAGTACTTGAAGACAGCTCTGTTCCCAACACATTCTCCTCAAGTCTTCTTGAGATTAAGCATTTCCAGGACTTCTAATACGCACATAAAATAATAATAAAATATATGGTATGGTAAAGATAAGAGCTGGCCAGTTAAGAAAACTGGGTTGAAGTCGTCCTATTTAAGTTCCTTTGTGACCATGGGTAAATCACTTTCCTGTCTGGGCTTGGGCTTCCTCACCTATAAATCAGAGATCATAATGACTGCCCTGTTTCCCTCTCAGGGTTGTTGCAAAGCTCCAGTGAGGGTAACAAAATGAAAGCAGTTTGTAAAATGTAAAGGGCTCTCTGACTGTAAAGGGCACACACACACACACACACACACACACACACACACACACACACAGAGTCATACACACGATCTGAGTAAGGAAATTCCAATATGCAAAAAAATCAACTCTAACAGTACAAACTGGGGTGATTCTTAGTATGTGAAAGCATTATTCATTTCACAAAGAGATTCACCACAAGGTAGTCATAAATAAGGTATCCCATTCATCTGCAATAGGAGAAGCAACATATGGCCCAATGTAAAAACTCATTGTCCTGGAAACTGGAAGGCCTGAGTGCCAGTTCTGACTGCCAGCAATGTGGCTGTGTGAGCCCCAGAATGCCCCTCACATCCACAAACCCCAGTTTCCCCCTTCCAAGCAGAAGAATTTAGCCTAGATAGTCTCTAAGGTCCCTTCCAGTTCTGAGCACTAGCTTTCACTCTCCCTAGTGTCTCCCTGGGGGCCCCTTCCTCTCACTGGGGAGATTCTTCGTGGTCAGAGACCAAGGCCCAGCAGAGGGCGCTCTGGGAGAGCCCTTCCAGAGAGTCTGTGGAGCAGGGAGGGGGAGCCAGACATCGTTAGAGTGGAAAATATGAGGCCAAGCTGCTACTTTTATGAGTCCCAGACTTTGAAAAGCAAAAGTGCTGAGTTGTCTTCCTGAACCTGACAGAATAGGACCCGGCAGCTGCCCAGTAATTTCCAGGAAACCATCAGCTAAAGTGCTGGCAAACACTCCAGGGGAAACTGCCTGGAGTCCGAGCCCAGTTTTAGCTGCACCGTAGGCTCTGAGAGTGTATTTATGTGTGCTCATGTGTGTGTGTGCACGCACGGAGTTATGCACTGTGCGGGAGGCCTCTCTGTGCACACGTGCTTAGGGAGGAGTGATGGACATGTGCTTGTGTGGGGGCACACATATGTGCTGTGCATTCTGGGTACAGATGCTTAGGAACAGACTGGGTGCTTTCCCATATGTGCATACACGCATGTGTTGGCTCATGATGCATAACATGTATCATGTACATGCATAGATGGTGCATGGTAAGTAGGGGCATTATATATACCTTACACGTGTAGGCATTCAGGTATGGGAAAAGAGTTATGCATAATTGTGTGCGAAAAAGTATCTGACTCAATTTCTGATGTCCTTTCAACTATATTACAACACATCTACGTTGTCTGTATGTGCATGGATATGTAAGCATGTGCGCATGTGTATCCAAGCATGTGTATGGTGTGCATGTGTGTGTTTGCACACACGTGTATGTTGCACATATGTGTGAGATCTTCGAGTCAAAGAATCCCTTCTGACATGAAGGACCCATGTACACTTTGGAGATGTCTTGCTTATCTAACATTGTTCCCAACACAAGTGGGTCATGGGGACTGCAGAAATTGATATTTCCTCCATGGTCACAACAAAATCATTCAAGCTCAGGCTTACAAGAACTCAGGACAGAACAATTTTATTTACACAATTGAGCATACACTAAGGACTCATTTATGAGCTGACAGAAAAATCTAAAGAACACCACCCCACTATCTCCAATGGGTCACAGTCCTCTAAGAACCTAGACAATACCTGTGACCTACAGTTCTACCCTGGGTGGGTCCCAGTAAGAGGGAAGGTTGGGTTCCCTCCTCCACTCTCCAGCACTTTCCTTTCACTACCCTTTGACCAACAACTCTCCTACCATTTGGGCTGTGCCACCAGAATGGGGACAGCAGAAATACATCTGGTCCCAGGGGTGCTTCCTTCTCACCACTCTCACTTTCTTTACTGTTCTTTGGCTGCTCCACATGCCTTTGATCTCTTCAGCTGAAGACAACAGTGAGACATCTCCTTCCCACCTCCGAGTCATCACGTGCCTTCAGACTTTTTAGATCATGGCCTGTTTTATTCATGGCCCCCAAAGCCTCACTTCCTACAAAATGGTCTTTTGAGGTCAATGTAGGAAAAACTCTTTTTGGGTCTACTCAAACAGATTGTTGTTTCACACTTTGGGGAGTCCATAATTATTTAATGCCTCCTTTTCCTGCTTGCCAGAATGTGTGTTTCCCATTCATTTCGGCCCTTCTTACCAAGTCTCTGGAGGTTTAGAAAGGCAGTCCTACTCTCTTTACATTTTTCTTTCCATTTCTCCATCTTCCTGTGGGCAGTTGGGTGGGTTCATGCAAATTACCTTGGGATGCTTCTTTTTAAGTTTTTTAAACGGGAGGTAGAGAACCAGAGCTAGAAGCTTCCGCCAGCCACTCCTGGAACAGACCTTGCTACTTAGAAAGAGAAGGGTAGCCTCTCTCTAGAGGTGTATTAAAATATACAAATGTGTATGTATGCACAAATGCATATGCAGAATTTTTTGTGAAACAGATACATGAATTTTTGTGACCATATTTGAACATGTGTGTTTCTGATTCCCATCAATGGATCTATTCATTCTTAACCATCAGAGGAGAACAGTCCATTCTAAACACAGTGCCTGGTATATAGTAAGCACTCAATAAATGTTTAGTGATTGATTGCCCAGACTATTGTCCTTCAGGGGGAAACACCAATGTCCCTGTGCTTCACTCCAGGCCCTTTCCATGTTTGTCTCCAATAGGAAGTTTCAGGACTGCTACTAGAAGTTTGTATGTGATGCTTTTCTTTATGAAAATCAAAGCAAAACCAAACCACTGATGTTATCATAATGTACTTCTGACTTCAAAAGAGTACTCCAGCTTCTGTAGGAGGCTGTCCATGGAGATCTGTCTTGACTTCATGATACATTTTTGGTTCTTAAATGGAACACTTACTGTACAAGATGCCATAATGCCCCAAGTAGAAAGGAATGTATTTAAATTAAGAGTGATTTCTGAGCCAGGATCATCCAGCCAACCAATATGGAGAAGAGATGATCACATCCATAAGTCTTTCCAGGAAATGCAGTCAGCTACCAAGAGTTATTATGATGGTGTAGGGGAAAGCAAGCTGGACTTCACATTAGGAGAATGCTGGGGTCAAATCCCACTCTCTGACACTTGCTATGTGACCACAGGCAAGTCATTAAAACTCAGCTTCTTCCTATGTGAAATAGGCACAATAATAAATCCTTGCACTACCTACCTCACTTGGTTGTCTTAAAGAAAATGCTTTGGAGGGGTGGCTAGGTGGCGCAGTGAATAGAGCACCGGCCCTGGAGTCAGAAGGACCTGAGTTCGCATCCGGCCTCAGACACTTAATCCACACAAACAAAAAAAACCTAGCCATGTAACCTTGGGCAAGTTACTTAACCCCAATTGCCCTAAAGGGGCGGCTAGGTGGCGCAGTGAGTAAGAGTGCTGGCCTCGGAGTTTGGATGACCTGAGATCAGATCCGGCCTCAGAAAATGAGCACCCACGCATAAATAACGACTAGCCGTGTAACCTTGAGCAAGTTACTTAACCCCAATTGCTTTAAAAAAAAAAAAAGAAAGAAAGAAAATGCTTTGGGAACCTTAAAGTCACTGTAGATACTACTAAATGAATCAACCAGATATTTTGGAACTCTAAATATAAACGGTCTGTCTGATTTCCCTAGAGCTTGTCATAATGGTGTTTAATTAATCAAAAAGTATTTATTAAGTGCCTACTCTGTGCAAAACAATTTCATTACATACTAGTATGAACCTTAAAATAAATCTTGAAGGGCAAAAAGTGTCTTTCTATCTGCAGTATTGTAAGACTCTATGGATCTGGGTTCTATGGGTCTCTTTTCTTTCTCTTTTTACAAAAAGACTGCCCCTTGAGCCCAAAAGAGTAGAGTCCAAAGGAAAGCCTTCTATATGTCTTGCAGAGATTCCTAAAGCCTAAGTCCAGAGCAAGCTTTTAAGTGGGTAATGTAATCTCCCCAACATTCATGTCTCTGGGAAGATTTTATCTCAAGGTTGTATTCATTCAACAAACATGTTCAGTGCCTAGCCTATTCCATGCACAATCCTTTCCTAAGAACTAATGGGAATCCTGAGGTGACTAAGACATGCTCCCAGCTCTCAATCAAATTAGCAGCAAGGATAAGACATGGATGTAAATAACTTCAATATAAAGTAGGTTTTATTTTAAATAAATACTTTATTAACTTCTGTTTTACATCATTCATTTCCGCCAGATTTTGAGTTACAATCATTTTCCCCCCATTATTCCCCTACCCAACCTCCCAGAATAGCAGTCCCACAAGATATCGCTTCCTCCAATCTGCTCTCTCCCATACCTTCTCCCATACCCCCATCGACTTTTCCATTAGAGGAAGATGAATCTTTGTGTCCCAATGCCTGCACATCTTATCTCCCAATTATAGGCAAAAGAGTATTAATAATAGTATTTATATATATATTTGAAACATTTAATGTTACGACCTCGAATTTCAGATCCATTTCCTTCCTCCCTTGTCACCCATTCCTTCTTGGGAGATAAGTAATTCAGTATATGTTGTACATGTCTAGCTATGCAAAACATTATCATGGTAGATATATTGTACAAGGCTTATTATAATTCCCTCCCACTCATCCCACCCCCCACCTGGTCCATTCCCTACATGATCCTGTCCCTCTTCTATAGTGGGTACTTCCAACCTCCCCTCACCCCAAGGATGCCCTCCCATCCATCATCCCTCCTCTCATCCCCCTTCCCCCTATCCTGCTGCAGGTTGAGATATCCCATTTAGTATGTATGTCATTTTCTCCCTGAACCAAATTCAATGTGAATGTGGTTTTGCCTTTTTAGCCTTCCTTATTCTCCCCCTCCTTTGCACCCACTTCCCCTACATGAGATAGTTTACCCTACCATGTCTCTCCCCATCTCCTCTTGCCACTTTCCTCTCTCACCTCATAATTTCATCCCTTGAGTACTCTCCCTTCCCAACAAATTCAACCTATGCCCTCTATCCATATATAACTGTAACCATATACACACACATTCACATATGTATTCATATGACCACACCCCCTTCTTCCATTATTTTCATAGTGAGAAAGATATCATCAGTCACAGTTATTGCTTTTCCATATAGGAATGTAAATAGTTCAACTTTGATAAGTTCCTTTTGATTTCTTTTCCCTGATTACCTTCTCAGGCATCTCTTCCTTCTTGTGTCTGGATGTCAAATTTTCTATTCAACTCTGGTTTTTTCCTCAAGAATGCTTGAAAGTCCTCTATTCCACTGAATGACCATATTTTCCCCTGAAACAAAATACTCAGTTTTGCTGGGTAGGTGACCCTTGGGTTCATTCCCAGTTCTTTTGCCCTCTGGAATATCATATTCCATGCCCTTCGATCCCTCAGTGTAGAAGCTGCCAGGTCCTGGGCTATTCTGATTGTGTTTCCACAATATTGAAATTGTTTCTTCCTGGCTGCTTGTAGTATTTTCTCCTTGATCTGGGGATTCTGGAACCTGGCTATAATATTCCTGGGAGTTTTCTTTTTGGGATCTTTTTCAGGAGGTGATCTGTGGATTCTTTCAACCTCTATTTTGCCCTCTGGATCTAAAACATCAGGGCAGTTTTCCTTGAGAATTTCTTGAAGGGTGATTTCTAGGTTCTTTCCTTGATCATGGCTTTCAGGTAGTCCAATAATTTTTAAATTGTCTCTCCTGGATCTATTTTCCAGGTCAGTGGTTTTTCCCATGAGATATTTCACATTGCCTTCTAATCTTTCATTTGTTTGGATCTGCTTAACAGCATCTTGATTTCTCATAAAGTCATTAGCTTCCATTTGCTCCAGTCTAACTCTGAAGGAATGAATCTCCTCAGTGAACTTTTGAGATTCTTTTTCCATCTGGCAAATTCGACTTTTTAAGGCATTCTTCTCCTCATTGCCCTTTTGGGCCTCCTTTGCCATTTGAGCTAGTCTATTTTTTAAGGTGTTGTTTTCCTCAGTCAGGCTGTTGACCCTCATTTCATACTTTTCCTGCATCCTTCTCATTTCTCTTTCTAATTTTTCCTCCACTTCTCTTATTTGATTTTTAAAGTCCTTCTTAAGGTCCTCTATGGCCTGCAACCCGCTCATGTTTTCCCCTGGGGCTTTTGGAGCAGGACTTCTGACCTCACAGTCCTTTTCCCGCTCTATGCCCCCAAAATAGGAGTCTAGGGTTGCATTTTTCTGTTTCCTTTGCCTTGGCATGTTGCCACTTAATTGCTTGACTTTTGGGCTTGTTGCCACACTATGGCTTTAAGGCCAGATAGAGGAATTTTCGTCCCGAACGTGTGGGGGGCAACTTCCGTTTCTGGCAAGCTATAAACCCACCCACAACTTCCACCCTAGATCACAATCCAGATCCAGGGAGGTTAAAGCAAGAGCGATTACCCCCCAAGACTGATCGCTGGATCTCCCCACGATTTGTAGGCTGGGAGCCGGAAATGCCTCTGAAAACTACAAAATGGCGTGTCTCCTCAGCGGCTTCTAGCCCCCAGGGGAGGGAGCTGACGCATTCCCCAAATACAGGTCCCAAAGTCCATAGGACACTAACCTCTTACTTTGTCCTAGGCATGTCTATGTTGATAATTCTGGAGTCGCCACAGCTCCTGGTGTTCTGGGGTTCCTCCAGCCGGCTGCTGGCCCTGCCGCCCTGGGGCTAAAACCTCGGCTCACGTGGACCTGGGCTCGGCTGGCTTGGCTCCTGCGCTCTGCGCTTTGCGCTGCCGGCTCCCAGACCGCTGCGCTGGTCCTTCCTGCAGGGTGCTGGGCTGTCCTCAGCGGGAGGTTAGCTTCTCTGTGTCGTTCTGTGGGTGCTGGGGCTCCAGAAGTTTTTCAGAGTCCTTTTTTACATAGTTTGTGGAGAATCTGGGGGCAGAGAGGCTTGGACGAGCTGTTTCTACTCCGCCATCTTGGCTCCGCCCCCTCCATAAAGTAGGTTTTAATGTGTGCTTAGGAGAGGTACAAACCAGACACTACAGATATGCAGAAGAAATAGAAAGAAGTTCTGACTGGATGGGGAGGAGAGGTGATGAATAAATTTCAGGAAAGGTTTCCTAGGGGAGATAATCTTTGAACTGAGTCTTGAAAGATAGGTTAGATTTCAAGAGATGGAGGTGGGAGAAGGCTTCTAGATATGGAAAATGACATGAGCAAACATATAAAAGCCAAAAAAATTTAAGAATGTGCTTGGAGACAAACTGAACGACTTTCCAAATTATCCAACAATGAAACAACCTGCCATATGAAGTAATAACTTCTGGAAGTGTCCATGAAGGCACTGGATTATCAGGGATGCTACCAAGGCAATGCTTGCATTGAATGTAAGGATGGATTGGATGAGGGAGCAGAGGGTAATGGAAAAGACCCTGGATTTGGAGTCAAGTCACCTGGATCCAAATCCCTATTCTTCTGTTTATGAACAGTGTGACCTTGAGCTATCTCACCTGTAAAATGGGCGGATTGGAGTCAATCACCACTATGATGCCTTCCAGCTCTAATCCTACAACCGTCTGATTTCAGAGGCCCATTTCATCTCTGAGTCTGCTCCCAAATCTAGCATTTCCTCCACATACAAAGATTTCTTGTAGAATGTAGACCATGAGACCCTTCCTACTCTTCCTAAATAGGTGCCCCACCTAGCACAGAACAGAGAGGTGCTCAATTATCGGAGCTCACTATAGCCACAATGACATCTTAATCTCTTTATAAGCCACATCCTGTTTTTGGTTTACTAAGTTTATGGGGAGGGGGAGAGTGGGAGGAAATTTACCAGAGGAAATAGTTTAATTTTGGAAAGTACCAAAAACTCATGTTGAATTTCTCAACTTAATTTGGGGGGTCCTTAAAATAGAGGGTGGTAAAACAGGAGAGCATCAAAGACCTCAGAGAAGGTATAGCTTATAGTACAGAAACTTATTCCCACAGAGCCTAAAACTGACTCAGCAGAAGCAGTGACACTCTTAGGATGTCCCCTAATAACCATAATTCACATTTCTAAAGAGTTTTAACATTTACAAAGGGCTTTTCTCACAACAACTCTATGAAGTGGGTAGAGCAGAAAGCTAGCATTATTCCCATTTTATAGATGAGGAAACTGAAGCTCAGATAGCTGACGTGATTTGCACAGGGTCCCAGAGCAAATAAGTATCAGAACCAGAACTTGAACTCAGGTCTTCTGACTCTAAGTATCTTGACCATAGGTCTATCTAACACTCTTTGCACTCTACCACTGATTGCCATTGTAAGAGGGCATATGAAATTGGAAAGACCAGTTCACCTGGACTGGCATAAAGTAGGAGGGTCTAAGGACTGAAGAACCAAAACAATTGAGAGAGATTGACGTTTGATCCCCAAACCCTGGCTTTTTTTGTGATCCAGTAGGAGTCCAATCATATTTTATAACTTGCCATGTTACACTTAGAGGCATAACTATTTTAATAAGCAGGACTATAGTGATAAGGCAACATTTAATTCAAAAGAATGAATTTCTATGGTTAGAATTTTAGGCATGGATGGAATGCATATTTTGAGGTGACAACTTACCAGTGACCTTCAAATCCCACCAGTAACTGATAACCTACTTCAACCCTTATTAGAATATAATGATCTTGAGGACAGAGATTCTATGCTACAGCATAGACTTACATGTGGTAGATACTTAATAAATTTACAGTGGATGGATGGATGGATGGATGGGTGGATGCTGACCCAGCCCAACCATCTCTGTACAAAATTGTGAAATTGTCTACATTTGGTTATGATATTCTTCTATCCTTGTGTCTATGCCTCTCTTGTCCCTTCCAGAAACTAGGAGTCAGAATTCTAATGTTTGTTAGAAGGTAGCTCTTTCACCATCCTGCCTAAACTTTATACATTTGTTCATTCTATTCCATAAATCTGGAAAACTCTTCCTTCCCAGTGTAACCTACTTGTTGAAACCTTACCCATGTTCAGGACCCAGATAAAATCATGCTTTACCCAGGAAATGTTTGCTGATTCCTCCACCTGGAAAAATAGGAAAATAATTGGATTTGCTTCCTATCAGTTATGTTATCTTAGATATCAACCTTTCTGAGCTTCAGTTTCATAGTCTATTAAATATAGGATAATACTACTCACTTTGCCTTCTTCACAGGACTTTTGTGAGGATCAGATGAAAGAATGGGGGTATTTTGGATACTCTAAAGGGTTGCAGCAACAAAAGGTACTAATATTAGACTTGGGCTTCTAGTGAGTCTAAGATCCTAGCAGTCCCTTCCTCCCACCCTTCACAAGCTGGTCCTCCCTAAGAAGCCTTCTATGTCCCAGACCTTACCTTTGTCCCCTTTCCTTTTCAGCTTCCTTTTAATGTATCGTCCTCCCTCATTAGAATGTAAGCTTCTTGAGGTCAGGACTGACTTCCTTTCTGCTTGTATTTGTATTCCCAGTGCTTAGCACAGTGCTTGCCCTATAATAAGCACTTAAGTGCTAGTTGACTAACAGGGTTAGGGTTAGTGACAGATAAAACAAAGGCATTAGACTAGAATTGGGATTCTGAGGTCCATGAACTTATTCTTTAAAAGATAATATTGTAGCTATATTTCAACATAATTAGTTTCCTTGATAATCCTCAGTATCTTATTTTATGTATTTAAAAATACTATTTTGAGAAGAGGCCCATATGGGTTCCTTGACTGTCAAAGGAGTTCATGACACAAAATGTGTTAAGACTTTGGAACAAGAGGGTGTCTAAGGTCCCCTCAAGCTTTAAGAACCTATATTCAAAGTATCATTCAGACCCTAAAATTGCATGCAAGGTCAGGTCTTGGGGATATAAAAACCAAAGGAAATGCTTCTTGACTTCCAGAAACTTACCTTCCTTCTCTTAGAGAGGGATAATATGAGTTATATTCAGGTAAGTAAACAGAAAATAATTTAAGGAGGAAGAAAGCATAGAGATAGCACTCCAGATGAACAAGTCAGCTAGGAATTTGAAGAGATGGAGGAGAGGAGGGAAGGCATCCTGGACATTGGGCACAGTCTATGCGAGGGCATAGAGCAGAGACAGGAAATGCAATGTCAAATTCAGGGGAAAGCTAGTAGACTAGTTTGGCTAAAACACAGAATGTGTGCTTGGGGAATAAAATGAAATGAAAGCCAGTTTGTACTTTATCTGGTAGAAAAAGGTAGTTGGGAGACAGCAGGGCTGTGTCACTGGATGGCAGATGATATGGAACAGAGGTGGGGGGAAGGAGTGGAAGGGAAGAGGAAGGTGTAAGACCAGAAAGGGAGGGAAAGAAAGTTATGGAGGGCCTTGGATGCTAACCAGATGATTTTATATCTGACCTGGGAGTCTTAAAAAGAGCCAATGAAGGTTTCTGAGGATGGAGAAACATTGTCAGACTTTTGTCTTAGGAACGCTCATTTGTAGTGGTTTAGAGGATCAGTTGAAGAAAAGATGATCTTCCAACTCTTATATGTTCTAACATTCTATGGTCTAAGGTTCCTTCTAGCTCTAACATTCAATGTCTCAATATTCTGTGTTCTTGGGTTAACATTCTACAATTGTATAATCTTGATATTCTGTAAATGGGCTATTTATGACTATGTGTAGCAGCAAGCACCCCAGCATCCCCAGAGTGGCTGCCAACACAGGTTCTTAGATCTGCTTTTGTAAAGGAAAGCAACTCAAAATCAGTTAACAAGCTTACTTTAATCAAACAAACATATTATCTAGTTCAGGGGGAAAAGGTCAGCACCCCAAACTTCAGAGTATACAGACAGATCAGACAGGCTTCCAAACTGTCCAACCATTATATCAATATCAAAATCACAGTTACCAGAGAGGGAAGCATCAACATCTGGGTTTTCAAAGCTCTCAACGGCTGCCCAGAGTCTCATCTGGTCAAATCACACAACACTTCTCAAAGTGAGCCCCAAAGCAAAGCCTCGCATGAGGGTTTATATAGCCTTCTCCTGGCTCAGAGATTGTTAACAACCTTCTTGACCCACTGCCCAATCACAAAGTATCAAGGTGTGGACTTTCCTGAAAAACAAGCCTCCCACCACAGGCTCCAGGTGCACTTAAGCTAGGGGCAGGGAAGATCTTTAAATTTACATTTCCATTACACTATATCTTTGTTTGTTTTTTTTTTTTTTTGCTTTTTGGAGGGCTATTGGGGTTAAGTAACTTGCCCAAGGTCACACGGCTAGGTTTTTGTTTGTGTGTGCCTTAAGTGTCTGAGGCCGGATCCGAACTCAGGTCCTTCTGACTCCAGGGCCGACGCTCTACTCACTGCGCCACCTAGCCGCCCCTCATTACACTATATCTTAAAAGCAATTGTTGTTTAGGAGTGAATATTAGGAAGTTCATTTCATGGGGAAGGAAGGAAGGAAGGGAGGGAAAGAGAGAGGGAAAAGAGAGAGAAAGAAGGAAAGGAAGAAAGAAGAAAAAAGAGAAAGAAAGGAAGAGGGCAAAAGAAGGAAAGGGTGAAAGGAAAAAAAGAAGAAAGAAAGAAAGAAAGAAAGAAAGAAAGAAAGAAAGAAAGAAAGAAAGAAAGAAAGAAAGAAAGAAAGAAAGAAAGAAAGAAAATATGACCAGTTGGCAATCTGTTTATGTTCTGGAAAAGATACACCATCCAGTTCCCCATAAATACTTTGTATTTGGTTTGGTTTGATGAATGTTTTTCATCTCTAGTGGATGTTGAAAGAACCCAGGGCCTTTATAATACCAATTGGATTCTCTCTGACCTATTTTCTTTCCTGTTCCTATAAGAAATGGAAATGGTCAAGGTATTTTGATGGCCTTCCAACATCTATTGCCTTACACACTAATGAAAATTGAAGACATCATAGTAGTTCCAGAGATATGATGTGTTTGTTTGTTCCTAGTTTCCAAAATAAACATGGAATAGGGAGCATTTATCCTGGCTTTATTTATTTATTTATTACAAAGCAGAGAATATTCCCAGTTAAATGCTAGGTCTCAGAGGCGAGTGCAATTGTATTCCTTAACCCAAGGATTCCCCGATCTGATGAATTCACATCCTCAGTCTTCTATGATTTCAAAGAATTATGTAAAATTCTCCAAAATTCTCCATCTCAAAAAAAATTATTTAATCATGTTCATTTTTTAAAGCCTCCATAATAGTCCTCCTTCAGGGACTGTGGGAGATGTGTTGTACCCCTGAGTTCAAAGGATTGCAGATTTACAGTTGGAAGGGATCTTAGAGGCCATCAAGTCCTCTATCCATTAAGATGGTGCCCACCCCCCCACTCATACAGTGCTTGTGTGTGTGGCAACTAAGAGGCAGTGAGCAGAGTATTGAACTTGGCATCAGGAAGACCTCAATTAAAATTCTGCTTCAAATATTTACTATCTCTGTAACCCTGAGTAAGTCACAGCCTCTCAGCTTCAGTTTTCTCACCTGCAATTCAGAGAATATCAGTAATAGGACCTCTTGCATACGGTGGTTGTGAAAATTAAATGAGATAACATGTCAAATGTTTAAGGTCAGTTCAGCTAAATGTAAAAACTCAGCCCCAGAGAAGTGAACTCTGGGTGAATTTATTTAGCCAAAGGCTGTCATGATAACCATCTATTTAAAGTTTGGGGGAGGGGAAGAGGACCGGGAAGTGCTTCCTATCTACCTAGCCAATAGGAAGATCCACACCAATTAAACCATGGCTCCTTGGAAGTATTGAAAAACATTGATGGGGAGACAGAGAGGGCACTGGAATAGGATGACCTAGCCAGGGGTGGAGAACTTGTGCCCTTGAGGCCACATGTGGCCCTATAGGTGCTCAAGTGTGGTCCTTTTACTGAATCCAAACTTCACAGAACAAATCCCCTTAATAAAAGGTTATGTTCTGTAAAACTTGGAGTCAAAGGCCTCAGCCAAGGACCTAGAAGGCCACATGTGGCCTCAAGGCCACAGGTTCCCCACTCCTGACAAACAGTTTAGCTAGTAAATGACCAATGTTCTTGATTCACTCTCTTGACAATAAGTTATAAAAATAACTGGAATAAACTTTAAAATATTTGTCATGGCTAGAAGAACCTGAAACATTTGCTGGTACAATCTCAGCATTTTCCAGATGAGGAAACTGAGGCCCAGAGAGGGGAAATAATTTTGCCCAAGATTGCCCAAGATCACAGGGTTAATAAATGCCAGGACCCTGAAGAATCCAGTTCTCTCCTGGCTCGGGGTCTAGTGAGATCTTCACTGCAGTCAATTGGTTAGGCAACGAGCATATGTCCAGACCCTCCAGGCACAGTGTTTAGCGCTGGGAATACACAGAGCAAGGTAAAAAGCAGAACGCTCTCTTAAGGACGTCACAGTCTAATGGGGAGTACAACCCGCAAAGAACTAGGTAGGAACGAGACAGAAGCAGGATACACCTGAGATGGCCTCAGGAGGAAGGCACTTTAGTTGAAACTTGACGGAAGCCGGGGAAGCCCCACAAAGTATGAGTTCGTGGAAAGGGGTATTTCCCTGGGGGTGGCAGGGAGTTGCTATCCACTAATAGGGCCAACACTCCCTCCTCCACATTCCCCAGCCCCTCCCTAGGGTCCCACCTGGCTCAGCCTCCCCCTTTTCAGGCCGCACCCTCCCGGAAGGGGGTTGAGGTGTGGGGGGAGGGGAAGGTCCACGGGGGAATCCGCCAGGAGCTGTGACAGGCAGAGGGCTGAGATGCAAATGCTCCAGGTAAGCCCGATCCCTTTCAGGGCAAAGGGCTGGGGTGACAGCTCCCTTGGGACTCCTCCTTAGTCTCCCCAATCGGCTCTCAAGACCATTCCCTTCCACCCCTTCTACTACGCACGACTCCCCTCAACTTCCCCCCAACTTCCTTCTTACATCTGGACCCTAGTGGTCGCTCCCAGAGGCCACACCTGGACCCATGTTCCCCGGTTGAAGGCGTCCTCCTACACATCTGGACTTCTGCCTCTCTCGCTTGACTTCCCTAGATGCTGAACATCTGGTGTTCTTCCGCCCACTGTCGACCCTTCCCCCGCCCCCCTCTCAACTTCCAGATCTTGTCTAAGTGACCTTAATCTTTGATCCTGTGTCCTCCCTGAGACTGGTCTCCTGAGCTACCCCACTCTCGACGTGGATTAGGGCAACTCTTGACAGGTGGGTAGGACCTACCAAACCGGCAAAAAAAAATTAGGCTGAAATAAAACAAGTTTGTTTTTCTCATCGCCTGTGAGAACGCCCTCTTCACATGATCACAAGTACGCATAATTACTCTGCACCCCTACCCCCAGCTACCTCAGAATCTTATTTTTCAGCTACATGAATCGTTAAGTTTTTCGAAATGGGAGGAACACTGTCAGTCGACTGAAAGGGAAACCAAGGGTCCGAGGGAGGAAGAAATTTGGCCAAAATCACAGGGGGAACTAGAGCCAAAACTGAGAATAGAACTTACTACCCCTGCAGTGCTCCCTCCCCTGTGCCACATGAATGTCTTTTATCCTTCAGCACTGTTATTACGTTGTTAAAGTTTTTCCTGTTATGATTTAATACATTTTACAGGGTTAAATGACTTGCCCAGGGTCACACAGCTAATGTCAGGCTGTATTTGAACTCAGATCTTTCTGACTCCAGGCCCAGCACTCTTATCCACTGTACCACCTAGTTGCCTATAGGCACACTACTTGTGTACAAAATAGTGAGACCTGATTATCAGAACTGGAGAACCAATAAAATTTAATTGGCACATCACCCTGGTCAGCTAATTGAGAGAGGATTTTTTCCAACTTGATCTACCACCTGAATTTTTTAAATAGAACACAGAATGTTAGATCAGTAAGGCATGTTAGTACATAGAATGTTAAAACATGGAACAATAGAGAAGGAGGGGACTTGAGGAGCCCGTGACTGAGAAGTCAACTATTCAGGGCTCAGTATAGCTCCTCAGCCCAGAGGGCATAAATAGAGCATATTCCCCCTGGGGAATTGCCAGGCCAGACGAAAGATGTCAGGTGATCATAATATCTACGGTAGACCAACATTCCTTAGCTCTGCAACTCAACCTTTCTTAGGAGGGGTTGGTTCAATTCTCTGGGTCTGAGGAGTTGCTGTGGACCCAGAGTGACTCTGCCACCTCAAAGCCACACCTCTTTCAATGGGAACGGGAAGGAAACACTGTCTTCTTCTTTGTCTAGATCATTCCCCCTCCTCCACTCCATGAGAAGAATTAGAAAACAGTGTACTCACCTCTGAGGTTTTGTACTTTTTTGGAGAAAAAAAATTAAGATTTTAATCCAGAAAAACAAAATAAACAACCAAGGGAGAAAGTGTTTCAGTCAAACTGGCAGCTAGCTGGACCCTGAACTTGACATTCTGCCTCCCCTGCCCAAGCCCGTCTCCATGCCCGGAATGTGCTCCCACTTCGTCTTTGTCTTTCAGAGTCTTTATCTTCCTTCAAGGCTGAGTGCAGGTGCCATCTCTGTTAAGAGACCCTCCCTGATCTCCCTGCCCAACTTCCTTCTCAAATTTTCTTAATGCACTTTTAAATCTTGTATTCCATTTATCTGCATACATTTTCTATCCATACCCCCTTCTATCCTCATAGAATGTAAACTCCTTGAAAACAGGAACTGCTTACTATTAGCTTCTGTATGCACACCCGTAACACAATGTTTTTGCTTAATAGATGCTTGCTGAATTGAATTCAAACAGAAAATATTAGAGTTATGAGAGATCATAAAACAAAATGTCAGTGTGGCAAGGGACAGTCATTAGAATACACAATGTCAGAGCTGGAAAAGATCTTATGATATAGAATATTAGAACTGAAAAAAGACTTAAGAGAATGACTGTTAGACCTAGATAGGACTTGAGAAAACAGAATGTTAGAATTTGAATGTTAAGCACTCAATCCAGAAGGGACTTTAGAATACAGTTAGTAACAGAATTACTATTTTCAAATATTCTTACTGCCATAGCCCCACTGGTGAGATCACCTTGGCTGGAAAGTTCTCTTGGGTTACCTACTGGGTAGTTACCGGGAGTTCTGGCCTGATGTCTGGGACTTTCTTAGCCCAGCTCCTGTTCAGGGGAAATGATTTTGCTGAAGCTAGGAGGGCCTCTGGTCGAGGTTCTCAGATGATATGACTCGGTTCCTAAAGTCTATGACAAATTTCTTTGTCTTTTTTTTTAAATCAGACTGGACTTTTTTTTTCTTTTTTTAACCATTGCAATTCAGTGTCCAGGGGACTTTTCCACCCAGCAGGGTAATTTCTTACTCATACTCATTCAGACTCCCTCCCCCACCCCCCCCATGACATTTCACCATAGGCTAGGACTCATCAAGTGGCTGAATAAAGACATCAGCATCACACCTCACAAGAGAGAAGGTGACGGGAATTACCTCTCCTCCAAGCACTTGCTTTCCTGCTCCCTGGGACTGGTGGGAATCAGAGGACCTGTCTCCATTTGCCAAGAGCTCTGAAGATGGCAGAGAATCCTCCTGATATTGCCTCTTTGGGCCCCCGGCTTACCCCTGATGAAAATGAATTCCCCTTTGGATACCCTACCAATATTTGCCAGAGGACTCCTGAGCCCAAGTACTTGTGCTGTGGTTGCCACAATGTTCTGAAGAAGGCCCAGCAGACCCCATGTGGCCACCGCTACTGTGCTGCCTGCCTCTCCTGGATAGTGAGGTGAGGGGGGAGGGGAAGGAACGGAGGAGAAACGGTTTGGTCTGTCTGTCTGTGTCTGTCTATCTCTTCAGGATGCTGGGTATCAGGGGAAGGGGAGAAAATTTGCTGGTTTAAGGTTTTGATGGAGACAACCTGTTGAAGAGAGACAATGGTCTCCTTCCCCCATTCTACATACTTGAAATACATACTACATACATGCTTGAAACCAATACTGTAGTTTAACATTCCATGTTCTGTATTCCAACATTCTTTGTCTTTTAGCTACTTCCAGCTTTGACATTCTGTGTCCTAACATTTCATATTCCAAGGTCTTTTCCAGCTCCATGATCTAGGAAATCCAAATGTCTCTGAGAAAGGGAATTCATTGACTTTTATTCATACCCAGATATAAATGTTTGGTATTAGCTCTCCTTGTCAGAGCTGAAGTCTAGAGATCTGTGTTCTAGCCCTGGCTTTACCACATACTGTGTGGCCATGAGCAAGTCATTCCAATTGGCTGAGCCTATTTCCTCTTGTTATAGTTCCGATAAACAATGAACATTCAATGCTCTAAGTAAGGTCTCTTCCAGCTCTAACGGGTCTATTTTCTAAGGTTTCTTTGTATTCTAACACTGTTCTAACGTCCCTCTAAGCTCTAACAGCCTGTATTTCTATAATTCTATGGAGTGATCAAGAGCCAGTCTTATTATGAGTTTAAACCTTCAAGCTGGGTAATAATAATAATTAATAATAATGAATAGTTATATAATGCTTACTATGTGCCAGGCACCACACTTTCCAATTATTATCTCATTTGATCCTAACGATCCCATAGAGCTTTTTGTCTTGTTTCATAGCTTTGGTGCTTTTAAATCTTGCTTGGACAGGGCCTGCAGTCGTAACCCATCTTTTATTTGTTCCAGAGAGTGATTTCTAGGTTTTCCAGTTTGGGATCAGGACAGGTAATGAGAAGGACAAGCTGTCAATGTATAAACCAAACTTGCTACATGTATTTTGCCAGGATCAGCAAGAACCCTATATGTTCAAGATGCAAGGAAGAGAATCCACAGACTGTGGGAGATGAAAGTTTCTTATCGGAAGAGAAGGTATGCTCGTGTGAAAAAAATCCCTATGTTGCCCTTGTCTTTCATGGTGAAGGGTATGAGACAGGCCTTCCTTATCTCATCAACAGTCACAGTGCCTAAACTATCACTATTTATTCCTTTGATAATCAAAGGGTTTTTTGTCCCTTATTAAAATACAAAGCCCTCTGGAGAGGAAACACATTGTCAAAAATGAATGTTTAGCTGAGAACAAAGAACATTTGAGAATGGGCTCAAGGCATTGATTTCCTAAAAGAGAGAGAGAGAAAGTACAGAGAGAGAAGGGAGCATTGAAGGGAGATGAGAGATTTATGGTTGCTTCTCAAAGGAACTTTTCAGTATATTTATTTGTCTTAAGAGCAGGCAGAGTCTTTTCAGATAATGTGTTCCAACTTCCTCATTTTGCAGATGGGAAAACTGAGGTCCAGAGAAGTGACATGGCTTTCTTCCTCCTCACTATCCTCCCCTCCACACACATTAGAGTTCATACATTGGCCTGTTTGGAATGTAACTTCTTGCACATAACTATAGGCCATGTCCAGGCTACCCCAAAGGAGGCCAGATTAATAGAGTTGTTAAGTGGGAGCTTAGAGTTAAGTGGGAGAGGGGACTCTGACAGAATCAGAAGTAGGGTCTGAGTCTCCCAATTCTCACACCAAACTGCTAGCAGTGCTCTGCCCCCTCCCCATACTCTGGACAGCAATCTTATGTCATGTTCTTTCAAAGCCTTTTTAGAGGACTCAAGACATTCATGTGTTATATTATCTCCATGCTGAGGACTGAGTGACTAGTAATGGGTTGTTCTTCTCAGGTAACCCAGTTGCACTTTGACAAGGGCCTCTCCCAAAGGTGACACTAGTGGGGGGGAAACCCAGGCACTGTGGTCAGATTGGTCAGAGAGATATTTTGAGTGTGGGGGTAAGGAGGAAGGGGATAGTTTTTAAAATAGAACCCAAATGACACTCAAGTCCATCATTCTGGATTGAGTGAGTATGAAGAAAACCAGTGGTGCAGTCTTAGTCACAGACTCTGGGGAAGTACCAGGGACTTCTCTGACTCCTGACCCAGGCCTGTACTTGGGTGACACATTTAAGGACTTGAAGCCAACAAAACTATATCACAGTATTTTGCATGATGGATATTTCTTGGTCTCTAGCCTGTGCCTTAGAACAAGACACAAAATGGAGGCCATCTCCTCCAATTGCCTCATTTGATAGAGGAGGAAAAGTAAGGCTGAAGTGACTGTCCAATGTTACTCCAATAAGAAGTAGCTGGAGCAATCTTTAAAGCCAGGGCTACTGTCTATAAGCTCAGTTCTTCCCATTACAACATCTAAGCACAGAAAAGTCCACATACATGTGGCTCAGACTAACCTCTTGGTGAAAAGAAATAGCTTGCCAGCTGGTTATCAGTTTGTCCTTATCCTCCTATCTCATTAAGCTAATTCTGTTCTAAAGTGTACTTAGGTTTCACGAGGTGATTGGCTGAACAGAGGACACAAACATGGGAGGATTCATTTTAGGCCTTGGTAGAAGCTTAGTTTGCCTGAAACGATGTCCCAGTAGCTGATAGGGTGTACATTGTGTAGAGATGTCACCAGGCCAGGTGATGAACTGCTTTTTTCAAGGTAGCCCATACTGTTCCATGTATCTAAGACATGTGACTCTTCTTCATCCCCTCCCACACTTTGTGTGGCTCACAAAAGAGACAGTGTGGTACACTGGAAAGATCACAGGATTTGGAGTTCAAATCCTGCCTTTGCCATTTGCTACCTCTAGAATTTTGAGCAAGTCCCTTTCCCTTCTCTGGGCCTCAGTTCTTTGATCTAGAAATAAAAATAAATAAAAGAGTTGGACTAGACTAAAGGTTCATAACCTGTGATCTGAGCTTTAAAAAAAAAATAGATAGATAGATAGATAGATAGATAGATAGATAGATAGATAACTATTTCAATAGAATGGTTTCCTTTGTAATTCTATGCATTTTAATCATTTAAAAATAATAATAAAAATTATTATGAAAAGCTACCCCAGACTGCCAAAAGGGCCTCTTACATACACAAAAATGTTAAGAAGCCCTTGATTTGAGGCAGCTAGGTGGTGCAGTGGATAGAGCACTGGCCCTGGAGTCAGGAGGATCTGAGTTCAAATCTAGTGTCAGACATGTGACACTCAGTAGCTGTCATTTAATCCTGATTGCCTCAGGGGAAAAAAGGAATCCCTTGTTTAGATGATCTCTAAGGACCCTTTCAGATCTAAATCTTGTAAAATGGTCAAATGGTGTTGAAAATTTGTTGACAAAGTCGAGGAGCCTTGGCTTCCATCACGGAGGGCACCCAGTGGTAGTGGAGAGCTCTAGGATGGCCATTAGAACATTGGAATTCTAATCCCCCAACTCAGTCATTGCCTAGCTGTGTAATTTTAGACCACTCTTTCTCTTTCTTTGGGCTTCTATTTCCTTATTTACAAAACTGGACAGTTAAATTAGGTGACCTTTTAGGTCCCTGTGATTCAGTTTCCCACACTGGGGCTTGGGGCATTGGACTGGACAAGGTCATGACTGTCCTCTGATTGTCTGTCAAAGTTCTTCCTCTGAAAACTCAGTTGAATAGTGAGAAATTACTTTGGTCAGATTGTCCAGTTTAGTTTTGTTTGTCGTTAAATTGTTTCAGTTCTGTCCAACTCCTTGTGACCCATTTGGCATTTTCTTGGCAAAGAGAATGGAATGGTTTGCCATTTCTTTCTCCAGCTTATTTTATAGATGAGGAAACTGAGGTGACCAGGGCTAAGTGACTTGGCCAGGGTCACATAGCTAGTAAATGTTTCAGCTTGGATTTGAACTCACAAAGACAAGTCTTCTTGCCTTCAGATTTGGCATTCTATCCACTTCACTACCTAGCTTAGTTTTAAGCAACAATTAAAAATCAGTCTCTGAACTAGAAAAACAAAGGTTGGGCATTCTCTGATCATGGCCCCCCTAGAGGCAACTAGGTGGTGTAGTTGATAGAGTGCTGATACCAGTGTATAGAAGACCTGAATTCAAATCCTGCCTTAGGTAGTTCCTAGTTGTGTGACCATGAGCAAGTCACTTAACCTCTATATCTCTAAACTGTAAAATGCAGATCATAATAGCACTTACCTCCCTGGATTGTTGTGAGGATTAAATGGCATAATATTTATAAAGCCCTTAGTGCAGTACCTGCACATAGTAGGTGCTGTATACATGCTTATTTCTTTCCTTCCTCACAGGCAAAAGTACCACAAGAGGCCCTAGAGAAAGGAAAGGGAAAGAGATAAGACTTGAGAGATTGTAGGGGGAAAGAGTTTGTGTAGAATGGAAGGGAAGCACATTTAGCCAGAGCACCTTCTTTCCAGAGGTTTTTAGAACCAATATGTTGTAGCAGAAAGAGTGCTAGATTTGGAATCTGGCTTTGAATACTACTTCTGCTACTTACTATTTGACCTTAGGAAAGTTACTTTATCTGTTTTGGCCTCAGTTTCCTCATATATAAAATTATAAAAGTGGACTAGATCTCCAAGGCCCCTTTAAGCTTTAAATCTCTCCTAGGATAAGTATTATGTCAGTTCTTAAGTATGATATAGTTCTGTATAACAAGATGCTTTTTCTACCTCAGTAATTAAACTCCCTTAGACAAGATTTTTGGGAGCAGGGTTTGTTCTAATAATGCAAAGCATTATAATGAAGTCTAGTAAGCTATTCCACCAAACCTGACTTGTGGTTGACTCTATGGGAAGATTATAGTATCCTAGGAATATGGGATGATAGAGTGGGAGTGGAGCTTAGAACACAGGTTATAACAAAATGTTAGAACTAAAAGGGACCTTAGAACATAGAATGTTACAGCTGGAAAGGAACTTAGAATGTGGAATGTCAGAGCTAGAAGGGAGCTTACAACCCACAATGTCAGCATATAGAACAAAGGGCTTTAAAATAGAATGGCAGAGCTGGAAGAGAGCTTAGAACCCAGAATGTCCATACCATATGAGAGCTTAGAATATGGAATGTTAGAACACAGAATATCAGTTCTGGAAGGGATTCTGGAGTTTGCTTAGTCTAACCCCTTAATTTTATAGAAGGAGAAACTGAGTCCTCTAAGTGAAGTGTCTTGTCCTGGCTCATTCAGAGATTGCTGCAGAGCAATGATTAGAACCTTTCTCTCTCAAGTTTCCTTCCACTTCATCAGGTCATTTTATAGAGGAGAGGAACATTTAGCCAGATCCTACAGGATAGGTGGGATTTTTCTGGACAGAGACAAACAAGGTTGAGCTTTCAGGGGTCCAGGTGGAATACCAGTGAAGGTGCGCAGCTTTCTTGGAGGTCCTTTGCTTTTGAAATGGCACCAAGTTAACTCCACCAGGGCTTCCAAAAAGGAGAAGTCCTTACAGCCCTTGGCAGTTCCCAAACAAAGTAAACAACTCTGGAGATACAAATTCTCAGGCATGGGACCAAGGAGCCCCCTACACCCACTCCATTCTCTTTGGGGACAGGTACTGTTGCTAAGTCTGTACAAAAGCAGTACTGACGCTCCCTTTACTTTATAATACTAGTATTCATGCAGGCAACAGCCCTGCCCTAAGCAAGCCACTCCTGGTCAACCCCCTCCAGCAGACTCTGAAACTGTAGCTTTCTCCAGGACTGCTAAGAACACACCAGGTACCTGTCATTCAAAATAACCTAGACAGAAGAATAAGTGTTTTCCATATGCTCTCGTATTTATGTGTGCATGTGTGCTTTCATCTTAGAAGTCTACCCAGACTTTTATTTTTAGTGATTTCCAAGTATCTGGGTCAGTCTATGGCATTGGGCACAACCCCCATTGACATAATGGTGGTATCTGTCCTGGAGAGGATCCAGAAGCCTGAGGCCCTTTCTCCTAGGGCAGAAAACTCGATGTCCTCAAACTTCTGCACCCCAAATATTATTTGAGTTATAAGAGTCCTTAGAGATCATCTGGTCTAGAGAGGAGGAAACTGAAGCCCAGAGATAAGTTCACAAAGCTAATAAATCTGGGACCCAAATTCAGGTCTCCTGAAACTCAGTCCATCAAACTAGGCTGCTTCCTTAAGGCAACAATATCACCACCACCAGCAGCAGCAACAATCATTACTGACATAATAATAACTGGTTCTGGAGTTTCCAATGCATTTTATACACGTCTAAGGCTTAAAGATCATTGGCCTTGGAACCAGGCAGATCTCAGCTCTGTTACTTACTGAGTGACCCAAGGCAAGGGTCACTGTGCTTCCATTTTCTCATCTGTAAAAATGGAGGGGGGGAGGGGTGAGTTGCGCGTGATTAATATCTATATTATTTACCTCAAAGAGAAGACAATAAAAAGCATTGTCAACTTTAAAGGGCTTTAGAAATGTGAGATATTATTGTAATCTACAGCTCAGAAAGGTATGTAAAGTACTCAGTGTTTACCTGAGTACATACATGAAGTATCTCTCCAGTAGAATGCAGGAACTGTTTCTTTGGTGTCTTTAAATCCCCAGCACCCTGTGCACCGGTGTACAGCAGGAACTTAATAAATGTTTGCTCAATTGAGCTTTAAATTGTTGAATCGAGGTAGGCAGCACATTTTCCAAAGAAGGAAACTGAAGGTCTTGCCCACTGTCACATGGCAGTGCCCACATTAGAAGCCTTTCCACTTCATATTCAGTGCCCTGCCACCCTGCCCTGCCCTCCCCTGCCCCACCCTGCCCTGCCCTGCTGGGGACTGAATGTGTGTCCTCCACCCAGCCCTGCTTCCTCTGTCAGGGTTCTGCTAAGTATTCAAAGAGATACAGAGGTGTTTTAAATAATATAAAAGCCTTCATGCAAGGAGTTATGCTCTTATAATGGTTGCTTCTTTTCTCCAGGCTTTTGTGGATGCTGCCATTAATAAGGAGATCTCTGAGCTGAGTGTGCATTGTGTGATTTCTGGGTGCAACTGGAGTGGCCTCATGAAGAATTTTGAGGTTGGTGGAGTGTGTGGATGGATGGTTCAACATAAGTTCCCGAATTCCGGGGTCTCAGAATAGAAAGGGATCTCAGAGATAATCTAATTCAGTCCATTCCTAAAATAATTCCCGTCTACAGTGGGCAAGTAACTGTTACTCCCAGCCTCCTCTTGAAGACCTCCAATCTCCTAATACACCTCATTCACCTTTGAGGTATTTACTGCACTTTTCACCCCCCCAGCTGTCTATCAGTGCAAATAGCTAGCACTGATATAGCTCTTTAGAGTTAGCAGCTTTATGAGCATAATTTCATCTGACTACCACAACAACCCTTACAGGTGAAGAACGTGAGTTTGACAAAATTCCAGTGACTTGCCCAGGCTTACAAAGCTAGGAAGTATCAAGGGCAGAGTTTGAACTCAGGTCTTCCTAACTCCAAGCCTAGCAGGCCATCTAGCCACCATCAGAGAAACTCCTGAGTGCTAACTGATAGCAAAAGCAGAGGAAGGCTGGGTAACAGAGTAGACCAAGCCCCGGACTTGGATTTAGGGTTAGGAAGACTTGATTTTTAGTCCCTCCTCAGACACTTACTGTGTGACCCTCCACATGTAACATAACCTTTCTGGGCCTTCTTTCTTTCATCTGGAAAATTTCAGGGATGGACTTAATGACCCCTAAGGTCCCTCCCAACTTTAAATCTATGATCCTATGGGAATTCTTATCCTTGTCCAGAGGAGGCTTCTTTTCGGCTCAGAGTAGATGTATCCACACATTGATTTATCTAACCTAAAGGATTTAGGGAAAATTCACTTCGGCACAGACATGGATCATGTAGGAGGTTGTTTACCCTACTTGGAATCTCTCTCTTTCTTAGCACTTATCCACACCCTATTCAGAGACTGAAGTCCCTATTTCATTCTCCATCCCAGTGCATAACTCCTCCCTACAACATCCCTCAGCAGTCCACAGTCAACCTCTCTCTGACCCTTTCCAGGAACATGGAGCTCACTGTCTCACTAATCATCCTATTTGCTTGTCTACAGGTCTAATTATTAGCAAGTTCTTCTTTAATCTCAAGGAATGACATTCTAATAGTAAAATTTAAGCCAATACTAACATAAACATAATAGGGAAACTTGTAATGGGCAGGCCTTCCTGGAAGTCCTCAAATCATACCATATAAACTAAACTGAACTATCAATTAGACTTATTTGTCAATCAGAAATCATTTTGAAAGCACCTGCTTAGGTGTCTGGTACTGTGCCAGGGATACAAAGACAAATATAAAATAGTATATAGCCTTAAGGAGATTATATTCTATCAGGAAAGACAGCAGGCACATTTAGTTATTGTTGTTTAATCATTTCAGTCACTTCCTAATCTCTTTGAACCCATTTGGGGTTTTCTTGGCAAAGATACTGGAGTGGATTGCCATTTCCTTCTCCAGCTCATTTTACAAATCAGGAAACATAGCTAGTAAGTGTCTGAGGCTGGATCTGAACTCAGATCTTCCTGACTCCTGGCCTAGAGTTCTATCCACTGTACCACCTATCTGCCATGTACATATAGAGCTATATACCAAACAGAAACAAGGTAACCTTGAATAGGAAGGCACAGTTCTTGCAAATGGGGTGCTTAAGCTGAGTCTTGAAGGAAATTATATATTCCAAAAAGTGAAGGGAGGAGGGAGACCTTTGTAGGCATGGAAGATAACCAGTACCAAGTTGCAGAGAGGGGGAATAGAGTGTCTTGTGTGAAGAAAATCAAGAAAAATAGATTATTATGTTTCACAAATATGGAAAGTAGTAGCAAGGTTGTAAGGAGCTTTAAATGAAAAACAAAGGAGTTCATATTTGATCCTAGGGGAAATAAGGAGCCACTGGAAATTATTGAGGCATCTACATAGTTCAGTGGATAGAACACTAGACCTCAAGTCAAAAGGACCTGAGTCTAAATCTGGTCTCATATACTTAGCAGCTGTATGGCCCTGGGCAAGTCACTTAACTTCTGTCTGCCTCACTTTCCTCATCTGTAAAATGGGCATAATGATAGCACTATCTCCCAGGGTGGTTATGAAGATAAAACAAGATAATATTTGTAAAGTGCTTTGTAAAGTTTAGCATGCTATACATGTGCTGGTTATTAGTAGTTACTGTAGTGATATAATCAGGCCTGCAGTTTAGAAGATTCACTTTTCTAACTGGAAATGAATTAGGTGGGGAAAGACAGAGAGATGATTTAGGAGGCTCCTTTCATAGTCCAGGCAAGACACAGTAGAGGTAGGGTGCTGGCTGCCCAAATGGAAAGAAGGGGCCATCAGGGAAAATGTTGTGAAGCTAGAAAGGACAAAACGTGGCAACTGTGATTAGATATTTGAGGTCAGTGAAACTGAGGGATTGAGGCCAATACCATGGTTACCAACCTGGGTGACTAGAAGGATAGTATGTACTTAATAGATTCTAGTCCTGGTTCAGACACCAGCTAGTTGTGTGACCTTGAAACTTAATCCCTCTCTGTACCTCATTTTCCCCATTTGTGAAAAAAGCATTATGGACTAGAATATTTTAAGGCCCCTTCCAGTTCTAAATTCTATGTTCTGTATTCTGATACTCAGTGTTCAAAGGTTTCTCCCAGCTTTGGTTATTTGATAGCGCCCTCCCCTTTTAAAAATACTTAGTTCTTCTACTAGTCCCCAATCCTTCAGTCTGGTGTTACCGCCTACTACGCTTTTTTTCTATCTATTGGTATCTGTGGTTTCCTGTTTGAGAAGGTAAAAGGCCAAGCCTTCTTGCTCAGAAATCAAGCTCTGAGGCACATTGAGCTTGTGTGCCATAAGCACAGTCCTCAAGAAGGACATTTTCCCTACATATGCTCCAGGTGGCTTACAAGAGAAATAATACTCACAGGTGGCTGAAGATGAACATGTAATGTTCCAGAGAGCATGGCCACGGGAAGAGCCAAGAAATAGGGGAGAGAAGATGGGGCCCACAGGAGTATTTTGTTCTAGTTAAAAGTTAGAATTTCTAGGGTTTGGTTTACAGCCCTCCTGAAAGATTATAATAGTTTGAATCAAAAACTACATCATTCTCCAAAGAAGGCTGCCAGATTTGATCTTCCAAAAGCACATGTCACTTCCATACTGAGGAACCTTTAATGGCTCCCCATTACCCAGAGGATAAAAATCATTCCCTGTCCTTCCTCTTTCCCTTTTTTTTAATGATTCCATAAACTTTTTTTGAGGACACATATGGCTCACTCTTTTCCCAAAAAAAATTTTGACCCCCCAAACTCCAAATATATCTCAGGATATAAGGGAACAAATATTTCAGTGTTTCCTCCTCTTCTCTTGGCAGAGACAAATGATCCGGGGTCTAGGGCTAGAAAGGATCTTGGAGATTCTCTTAGATTCTCTAAGCCATCTTACAGAGGAAGAGCTTGACCAGAAAGATTATAGGGTCATCGATTGAAATCCTAGATTAAGAGGCTAAGGATGAGGAAAGTGATGCCTGGAAGTAAAGAGACTTGCCCAAAATCACACACACAGTTAATGTCAGAGGTGGGATTTGAACCCAGCTTCTCTCACTTCAGAGTCATTGTTCTTGCTATAAGATCAATTCTGCCTCCCCTATGGGAAGATAAAGCCCCTTTGCCACAGATCACAAATAACTAGTGTCAGAACCAGGACTAGAAATCAGGTCTCCTGACACCCCTCTTTCTAATATAACACACTGCCTCACATCTGGCAGGTACTTTCCAAAATATGCGCCACTATCATTTCTGGAGGTCTGTGGTACAACAGATAAAGAAGAATGGTGCTGTAGTTAAAGGCCCTGGATTCAAATCCTATCTCCTGCACTTCCTACCCATGTGACCTTGAGCAAGTCATTTCCCTCCTCTGAGCTTTGGTTTCATCATCTGTAAAAATCTAGGTATTGGATTAGATAGCCTCTAATCTCCTTTTCAACTTGAGTTCTGTGATTCCATGATTCCGTTGCCTACCAAATGAAACATACACTCCTTCCTCTTCTAGCTTGTAATGCAATGCCTTCTCCAGTCTGGTGCCAACCTCCCTTTCCAATTTCATCTCATATTATTATCTGTCGCTTACTCTAGACTCAATCTAAATTTAAATTACTCTGGCCCCCTGAATATGGATCAAGCTCTCCCACTGTGATTCTAGCAGCTCTTCCAAGGCGCTCAGTAGAGATGGGTTTCAGGCACTTCACCTGAAGCAGTGCCAGTGATTTTTGGAGGGCACAAAAAGGTGCCTTCAGAATTTTGTGCAGTGCCTCAGGGGCAAAAACACATTAGTGCTGCTCACATTGCTGGCATTGCCTCTGGAGGAGGGTACTATCTGCATTAGCCTCCAGTGGTACCTACATCTGTCTCCACTACCTGCTATGATTGGCTGAGGCATAGAAGACTTCCTGCTTCAGCTCAAACCCCACCCCCTCCGACTGCCCTCCTTCTCTGCCCTCCCCCCCCCCCCCCACGTCTGAACAGCTGTTTTGAGCTCCCTGCTGTTTTCGGCTCCTGCGTTGGGAACAGCATGTCCCTGGAAGGGGGAGCCGAGCCCACGGGGAGGCACCCAAACACGGTTTCCTGCGAGTTAGGCTGGGCTGGGTTCCACATCCTTACCCATTTTGCTTAATTGTCCACAGAGCTTTTTCCTTATTCCACTTTTGAAGGAGAACTAACAGTGTTGCTACGGATTAGTTCAAATTAAAAGCCTATAAAATATTTGGTTCCTTTTCTTTCCTCTCCACCCCTTCCATTTAAATCCTTGTTTAAAATCTGCCCCAGAGGCTCCTTGTCCACAAATATTTACAGAGGGCCCACTATTGGTACAACCATGTGTTGGGCATTATAGAGGATACAGATGAGATGTGAAAATCATGGCCCCCCTCCCTTCTAGGAGCTTACAGACTGTCAGAGAGACAAGACATGCTCATGGAAAATTAAACAATACCAGGCAGACAGGGTATAATCTAGTACTCAGTGAATGCCACAGTAAGCACTATAGGAGTTCAAAGGAGAGAGAGCTCAGTGAGGGCATAGCTGGTCAGGGAAGACTGCACAGATGATGTGGCATCTGAGCTGGGCCCTGTAGAATGAGTAGGGCTCATCTGGACTGAGAGGAGAGCATAAGAGGTAGAGGGAGGCATCATGGGAGGTAAATTTCAGCAGATAGATGGGGGCTAGATTATAAAGGGACTCAACATCTCTAGAGTTCCTATCAGTTTTGAAAGGATATATGTAAAAGTGATACTTATCACTTTTACAAGTATCTCTTATTTGATTTTCACAGCAGGCCTGGGAGATGGTTAGGGCAGAGACTGTTATCCTTATTTCACAGTTGGGGCCTAGGGAGGTAACTGTAAACTTGCCCGAGGCTACACAGCCAGCAAGTGGCAGAGTCAGGACTTACTCTATCCACTAGATCAGAACTTGCTTGAAAAATCAGATCCTTGAGGGTCCAGCCATTAGTACCTCAAAGAGCACTGAATGAGAAGTCAGAAAAAACTAGCTCGAATCTCAGCTTGTCTATTTACAAATAATAGGTCTGCAAAGCACTTTACAAAACATTATTTCATTTGATCCACGTGACAACCATATAAGGTAGGCACTGGTATTTTACCCAATTTACAGATGGGGAAACTGAGGTAGGTAGTTGTGAAGTGATTTGCCCAAGGCCACACAGCCAGTAAATATCTGTGGTAGGATTTGAACTCCAGTCTTCGTGACTCCAAGTCCATTTCATCATCTAGATGTCTGTAAGATCTCTGAGCCTTCAACAAGTCCCTTTCCATCATTGGGTCTCAGTTTCCTCATCTATAAAATGAGAATCGGACTAGATGATTATTGTTGCTATTTGGTTGTTTTAGTCATAGCTGACTCTTCATGACCCCATTTGGGGTTTTCTTGGCAAAGATACTGGAATGGTTTATCATTTCCTTCTCCCAATCATTTTATAGATGAGGAACTAAGGCATGTAGAGTTAAGTGATTTGCCCAAAGTCACACAGCTAGTAAGTGTCTGAGTCCAGATTTGAAGTCCTGAAGATGACCCTTCCTGATTCCAAGCCCAGTGTTTTATCTACTGACTAGATGATACCTAAGTCATTTTCTATGATTACTGACTCTTGATTATAAACCTGGTTTATAATTAGCAGCCCTGTTTGTCTTAGGTGCGAGATGCAACAAATAGACTAAAGATGATGGGTGTGGGATGGGGAAGAGGGAAGGAATCTTTGTTCCTAATTTTCAATAATTTTCTTTTCCACGATCCCTCTGGTGAAATGGTCTCATTACAGTCTCCTTTTCACCTATGAACAGACACATGGATGTGGAGGAATCCCTTTGAAGGACCACAAGCAGAATGCAGTCAACGTCAGCACAGAAGAGAAGGTAGATAAGACCGCTGAGATGCCTTGTTCTCTTCCTTGGATCCTTCACACTGTCCAGCATAGGGCTGGATACCCAGGGAGCACTTGCTCACTGAGAGCTGCCTTTAGCTTGCTGCGACCATTTCTGGAGGGAGAGTTTCACAATGATTTGGCCTGTGTCGTGAGGGAGTCTGGAATTTCCAAAAATGCAAAAATAGTAGCTCTTTCTGGTGATTGCCACAGACTAGGGAGGATTTGTGAGAAAATTACCCAAGTGATGGAACTTTGTTTTTTCCAGGATGGCTTGGAGCCAGCTGAGGTCCAGAGTAGGTGTTCCTTTGCAGACATTGGCTGCTCCTTCAAGGTAGGCATCATTTTGGACTTGGGTTCCAACATAAGAATAGATAGACTGAACAAATAGCACTGACCCCCAAGCCCAATTTCTTTCTTCCCACTGCTTCCTCCCATCCTTATTTCACATGCCACCAGACTGATCTGAAAGTATAACTTCGATGATGTTCCTTCATTGATGAAGAACCTTTTTTAGTGTTCCCCACTGACCACAAGATCAAAGTGACTATATTTTGTCTTTCTATTTCTTTCTCCTTTTCAAGTATTTCTATAAATTCTTTCTCTGAAGCCATAATTGGCTCACTTTATCCCAGAACTTTGGGTGGGGTTTCTCATATCTCTCAGGACATCATGATGAAGTCTCTCTTCTAGGAGACAGCACTTTGGATATTTGAAAGCAGTGCTCATGTCAAGTCCTTTCATCAGCAGGCTGAACAATACCTGGCCTTCACATGGCCCTTGTGGCATATTTACAAGCCCCTTAATGTTTTCAGTACTAGATGTGGAGTCAGAGTTTAGTCATCAGAGTCAGAGTATCTGGGTTCAGACTATGCCAATGCCACTTAACTGCTCTAGGCCTCAGTTTTCTTATCTGTAAATTGGGTAATTTACTATTACTCTTTCAGATCTTTTGTAGCTGTGACCCTCCTCTGGAAGCCATTCACTATATCACTGTCCTTAAAATGTGGTACCTAAGACTAAACTTGGGTGATGGAGAATACTCTAAATGTTGAGTTTATTTAAGATTTCACTACTGCTCTATTATCTAAAAGATCCCACGTGAAATCACTGCTTTGTTCTAATTGTCTATTTTTTGTAATCTTTTAAAGATCTTTTAAATAATGAAAACCTTTGGTCTATCCATTTCTGATGTGATGTTCTGTATTTGACATTCTTAAAATTTAACATCAGTGTCTCACTCCCCCTTCATTCAGACATTCTTCTGTGTGTTTGATGATCTCCTCCCTGCCCCCATTTCAATCAAAGCCCCTTCTCTTTGTAACTTTGGGAATATACACAACTTACTGAGCTACCTCTGCCCGTAGGGATAAAGCAGCAGCAAGCTGTTTCTCTGGGGATCTCCCCAGACCTGAGTTGTCTCTCAGTCTTCTCTACCATGTCACCTTGACCACCTCCCTCGCGTCTCTCAACAGGGTAGCCAGGAGATGGTGAAGGAGCATGAAGCTTCCTCACTGAGGGACCACCTAAGGCTGCTGTTACAGCTCGTGAGCCAAGTGAAGGCCCAGTCAGATCCCAACAGAGGGAAAAGGAAATCAGGCCTCAGTCACACCACACCAAATGTGAATCCCCTGGAGCGAAACCTGTCCGACTTACAGCTGCAAGGGGCTGTAGAGGTCAATGGTGACCTAGAGGCTGACTACTTCCATGCAGCCTCTGACTCTGAGGAGGAGCTGGCCCTTCAGAGGTTCATGAAGGAGAAGCTACTTGCTGAGCTGGAAGAGAAGCTGCATGTGTTTGAGAATATTGTGACTGTCCTAAACAAGGAGGTAGAGGCCTCCCACCTGGCCATTGCTGCCTCTGTGCACCAGAGTGGGCTGACCCAGGAGCTCATCCTGAGCTTGGAGCAGAGGGTGAGATGCCACGAGGCCCAGTCCCACAGTCTGGGCCAGCCAGAGACAGGCTAGAGCAGGCCAAGTTCACTGGTTCTAGACACAGAAACATTTGTTAGGTGCCAACCAGGTCTTGTGCCAACCACTGGGGTAGACAGAGAGATAAGGGAGACTGGGGTTTATAATCTAGTGGGGGAGATAAGATATGGACAGAAGTAACAATTCTGTGTGTGTATATATACATGCACACGCCTATATGTAAGCAGACATATGTTTATATAGTGTATGCTATTGTAATTAGTATGTGTTATATATTATATTTGCATGTCACTAAGTGTAGCAATGGAAAAGATTGCTGGATTTGGAGTCAGGTGATCTGGGTTAAAATCCTGATTTACCTTGCATAAATTACTTAACCTCAGTTTCCTCATCTGAAAATGAGGCGATTGAATTAAATCTAACATCTATTCCAGCTATAATACTAAAATCCTCACATGATACAATTTATATTACTTTAACTACATATGATAAGTCTTCTCTCATCCTCTCAGTTGGCAACCCCTTCCCCTCTCTCTTCCTAACACTGACTTTATATAGTACTTTCTTTTGGACATTTCTAAAGCATTTATCATACAATATCATGTATAATAGTTATGTTTTGGGGCAGCTAGGTGGTACAGTGAATAGAGCACCAGCCCTGGAATTAGGAGGACCTGAGTTCAAATCAGGCCTCAGACACTTAAGACTAGCAGTATGACCTTGGGCAAGTTACTTAACTCCAATTACCCTGCATTCCCCCCTCCAAAAAAGCCCCCCCCAAAACAAAAACAATAGTTATGCTTTAAATTCTGTTAAACTATTAACGCCCTGAGGAAAGAAGCATATTTTATCTAAATTTTGTATCTTCTGTAACACAGCGACCTAAATATGTGTAGTGCTTATAAAATAGTTGTTGAATGTTGTTGGAATAGTGAGAGGCAAAAATCCTGGAATTGGAGACTGAAAAAACCTGGGTTCAAATCAAACAGTAGTCCTATAACTTTGGGCAAATCAGTTTCCTCATCTGTAAAATGGGCATAATAATGCTTTCACTACACATTTCACAGGGTTTTTGTGAGGAAAGCAATTTTTAGACCTGAAATGCTACGTAAAAATGAGTTATAAAATATGTTATGTTATTTATATAATTGAGGCATAGGGAACCAGCCTCAGTCAGGAAGACCTCGGTTCAAGTCCAGCCTCTGACATATACTGGTTATGTCACCCTGAGTGAGTAAGTCACTTCACTTCTCCATGCCCCAGGTAATTCCCTAAAACTTGTTGCAGATGAGCTGCCTCTCTGAATTTCCTTACTTAGAGTTTCCTACACCAATGAAATCCAAGGCATAGACTCCCAAAAAGTTATATAATAACTTACAACTGGAATGATACTAAGCTTGGAGAAGTTGGGAAGAAAACACTTTGCAAACGTTAGAGTGTTCCTACTATGATACAAATTAGGCTCTGTGTGTGTCAGAATAGTAACAACAGCATATGCATCTGTGATCATTGAAGACTCACAGAGCACTTTCTCCACAGGATTATTTCAAGGTATATAGTGAAGATATTATTCCCATTTTGTGGATGAGGACCCTGAGTCTCAGAGTGGACAAATGATTCTCCTAAGGTCACACAGCTAGAAAGTAGCAGAGATAAAACTAAACCTAGATCAGAACCAGCACTTTTTCCATTTTTCGTGTACTTTACAATTTACTACAAAGCTCTTTTTTCAAAACAATTTTCCCTGTTTTTCACGTGAGGCAGCTGGGGCTCAGAAAGTTAATTAAAACCTGTCCATGGTCACATAACAAGTGAGAGCCGGACTTGAACCTAGTTATTTTCACTTCCAAGGACAGTATTTTTTTTTCCACCACCTTGTTGCTGACTTCTACTCTGCTCCCAAGAAGCCATGGGGCTCACCAGATAATGGGTAATATTGCAATGTCTCCAGAGTTGCAGAGGCTGATCTGGGATGGGGTCCCTGTATTCCAGGTCATGGATTTGCAACAGACCCTGGCCCAAAAAGACCTTGCCCTGACCAAGTTGGAGCAAAGCCTCCATCTCCTGGAGGAGGCTTCCTATGACGGTGTCTACCTGTGGAAAATCACCAACTTCACCAGGAGATGTCATGATTCTGCATGTGGAAGGATGGTCAGTCTGTTCTCACCAGGTAACAGCTTCATTGTTTTTTAGTTTGAAACACAGACACAGGCATCTATCTACTGGTGCTTCTAGAAGAATAAGGGCTCACGTTCCCATAGCACATTAGAGTTTACAAAGTGCTTTCCCCACAATGACCCTAGGAGATAGATGATGCAAATATTATTATACAAATGAGGAAACTGAGGCCCAGAGGTAGTAAATGATTTACTAAAAGTGATGGAACCTTAACTCAGGCCTACCTAAGTCTTCTGATTCCAAAATACCACACTGCTTTACCAATAATAATAGAACAAACCAAGTATCTCTGAAATGCTTTTCTAACATATCTGGACATGTCCATGGTGGTGTTAATTGGAACATATGGACAGAACAAAGAGCATAATGATGTTTTTCACTGGGAATGTGCTTGGGATTTGGGGCAGGAGAAGGAAGAGGAGGTAATCCTTAGCTAATAAGTTTTCCCAGGAGAAAAATTTGTCCCATTAGGAATGTGGTTAGTGAAATGTTTATGGACTGGCATGATTCCAGCTGCCTAATTGGACATCTACACCCACCTGTCCCAGGAGCACTTTAAACTCAACATATCCAAAACCAAACTCATTATATTCCTCCAATAATTCCCCTGTACTCTACCACTAAAAAATAACCCTATTCCTTCTTTTCATTTCCCTAGCTTTCTTTGTAGTGCCATCCTCCCAAATACCCAAGGTTAACATTTCAGGGTAATTTCTGATGTCTCTTCCTTTTATTTCCACATCCAGTCATTTACCAAGTTTTATTGATCTGTCTTCCCCTCCCCTATCCATATAGCCACCACCCTAGTTCAGACCCTCTTTACCTCTCATCTGGACTATTACACTAGCTTTCTGACTGGTCTCCCCATTTCTAGCCCCTGCCCCTTCCAATCCATCCCACATACCATGCTAGATTAAGTTGCCTAATATGAGGCTCTGATGGCCTCATTCCCTTGTTCAAGAAAGTTAATAATTCAGAAATTGACCTTCAAGGTCCTCTAACTGAATTATATTGTTATGGATCCATTGTATTTCCAACACCATTTCTTCCAAATTGTAATATATGCTTTTCTATCTAGTGAGTCATCAGGAAAAGCTAACAAAGATACCAACCAAGTTTAACAATATATGCAATATACCATACCCATAGTCCCCCACTTCAGAAAGGAAGCGAGGGTGATACATTTTCTAAAATCTTCTCCAGGGCCAAGCTTCTTGGTCAATATAATTATAAAATTTCAGTTTCATGCTTTTGGTTTGTTTGTTTCTTCTTCTTTGTTGTAATCGTGTTTATTGTTTTCCTGGTTCTGCTTATTTTATAATTTCTGACAGCATTAGTAATATTTCATTGCAGTATAAATGTTAAATAATAATGCTACCTTAAAGAACCTGAGAATTTCAGAATTTCAGATTATACACTACCCCACTGCTTTGTCTGTCCTCTGAGCAATGTGACTGATTGAGTCCTTAGACTTATAGACATTTAGAGCTTGAAGAGTCTTGGAGGATCATTTAATCCAACTCTTCCATTTTTTATAACTTAGATAAGTTACATAACTTTGGATGAATGTTTCCTCATCTGTAAAATGGCCAGAATAACACTTTCACTATCTACCTCACAGGGCTTTTGTGAGAAAAGCAATCTGCATTTTCTAGATGACACTGAGATCTGTAGGGAGGACATGACTTACACAGTCTAATTAGTGGAAGAACCAGAGTCTTCTCACTCCTAGCCTCTTGTCCTTCCTACTACACTATCCTGCCTCTCGTACATCTGCAGTCTGAATGCTATTGTCTATATCTTTGTGCTTGTATAGATATATTCATATGTGTCTATGAGTACATATATATATGTTTATATAATGAGTGTATGTATATGTGTGCTTTTCTGTTTCTCTCTAAAACTAGGGAAAATATTCTAGGAAAAATATTAAGCGCCAAGAAACCTTAGCTTTAGACATGCCCCACTGCTGTCACAATATATGTATATGTGTGTATGTATATATATATATATATATATATACACACACACACACATGCACTGTGTGTTTGTGTATATGTTTTATATGCATGTACACATGTACAGAAATATATTAGTTTACATACATGTACTAATGAATGAGTATACATGAATACATGACTTTGTATGTGTGTACATATACATATATGATCATGTATGTGATTGTAGAGCTAGAGCTGAAAGAAGTCATCTTAAACATAATCTAGTCCAATACCTTCATCTTCACATGGAGAAACTAAGGCCCTGAAGGGTAAGGGACTTACCTATGGTCATCCAAGTATAGTTGTAGCAGAACAGGGATTCAGCTTGAGTCTCATGAATCTAAATTCAGGACCCTTTCCACTGCTCTCTGCTCCCTGTATATGTATTTTTATATAGAAATGTGTATGAGGGAGTCTGTAAGCATGCATGTGCACAAGTCCATGGTCCTGCCAAGAGAGCTAAGGGCAGCTCCAAGCTTGGGGTAGGAGGCCCCAGCAGCAGGGACGGTACAGCCTCAGACAGGACACAGCTCTAATCCCCACACACGCAGCTTTTTACATTGAGTTTTGCCAGAAAGGGAAAAGACAAACTGTGCCTCAGGCTTCCTGCTATTCAAAAACTAGAGAGAAGAGATGAGTCAAATCCTCGCCTGGGTCCCTCCTCTGGCCTCCTCACCTCCTCCCTCTCCAAACTCACCAAAGGTTCTGCCCCCAGCCCTCCAAAAACTGCTATTTACAGTGACATCTGTTGGAATGTTTCTCTAACCCAAGTCCAAGAGGCCCCATGCTGTCTTTCTCTCAGGCTAGTGCAACAGCCTCTTTTCCAATCCATTCTTCATATAACTGCCAAAGTAATCTTTCTAATGTATAGGTCTGGTCATGTCACTCCCTTTCTCAAAAACCTTTAATGGTTCCCAATAACCCGTAACATAGAAATCCTTTAGCTTGGCATTTAAGACCCTTCCATTTAAGGCCTTAAGCCTTGGAACTTGAGATGCTCTCATATTTGTCTGGATCTCTCCTTTTCTCCTTGTATATGTGCCATACCACTGCACCCCTCCCCCCTTAATTAGATTGTAGGCTTCCTGACAACCAGGATCTAATTTCTGTATCCCTGCCCCCAAGCAGATCTTCTGTGTTATATGTGCTTAATAAATGTCTGCTTAATGGTGCAGTGGACATAGCTTTGGACTTAGAATCAAGAAGACCTGAGTGCAAATTCTACATCAGATACTTTCTGGCTGGGTGACCTAGGCAAGTGTCTTCTGTCTGCTCCAATTTCCTTATCTCTCAAATGGGGATATTAATAGCACTTACTCCACAGGGTTGCCAAATGAGGTAAAGCACTTTGTAAAACATAAAGTGCTATGTAAACCTTATCTATTACTAAAATTAATTTTGCTTTCTTATGGGACATTATTTGAATATTATTGGAAGGAATATGGAAAACCAAACATCCACAAAACTAATGCCAGACTCCTTTCTTGATTTCAGCTTTCTACACTGCCCGATATGGCTATAAATTATGCCTTCGGATCTACCTGAATGGAGATGGGACAGGAAAGGGGACACACCTTTCACTGTTTATTGTGATCATGAAAGGGGAATATGATGCTATTCTGGAGTGGCCTTTCCGGAATAAGGCAAGTGGTGTAAGAAGTGAAGAGGGTCTGGGAGCCAAGTAACCTGGGTTCTGGCCTGGCTCTGCCACTTACTCTCTGTGCCAGCCAGTTGTTTGGTCAGATCACTTAACTTTTATTAATCTCAAATGACTCACTGGTGAAATGGAGGTGACAGTGGTTTCCCAGTTGTTTATAAGATTGGACAAGATGATGTTCAAATCTCTTCCAGGTCTAAGTTCTCTGATTCTATATGTTTCTTCAATTTACCCCAAGCCCATCCAACAAGTCTTCATTCCATGTTTAATTTGTGTAGCTAAGCCACCTGGGCTTGATGCTGTTAAAGGACAAAGAAAAAATATAGTCCCAGACTTAAACTTGGGAGATAAGGCTTCCACTAGTGTGACAATAAGAGAGAATAATGTAGCATAGGTAGCCAATGAACCCCACAGATAGTTGGTGCATAGGGTTTCAGAGGAAGGAGAGAGAAAATCACTCCAAGTTGGGGTGGTCAGGGCAGACTTCATAAAGCAGATGAAACCTAAACTGCCCTGTATAGGATGTGTGAGATTTGGATAAGCTGTGAAAAGGTAGAAAAGAATAGCAGCCATGTAATGGAGTGAAAACACACATACACATAGAGACACACAGACACACAGACACACATACACACATGCCAGTAGGGAGCCTCCTAGAATGTATAGGGGAAAGTTTGGCTAAAGCAGAAGATTTACATAGAAAAGTCATAAAAGATAAGTTTGGGGCTCATGGAAGGTCTTGAATGTTAAGATAAAGAACTTAGCCTTGACTCAATAATCATGAAGACCAATAATGATTCTTTGACAATGTTTCTTTAATATGTGATACAGACAGACAGATAGATAGATAGACAGACAGATAGATGATAGGGATATAAAGATAAATAACAGGCAAAGAGAGACAGAGAAAGAGAAAGAGAGACAAGAGAGAGACTTTCTATTATGTATCTTGTTTTTCTTTAGGCTAGCCATGGGTCAACTATGGCCTGACCAAATTCAGCTCAATACCTATTTTTGCATATCCCTGGGAGCTATAGTTTTTACATTTTTAAATACAATAAAACTTTATTTTAAAATATAAAAACCATTGTTAGCTCACAGGCCTGTACAAAAAGAGGCTTCAGGCTGGATTTGGCCCTTTAAATGTAGTTTGCAATCCCTGCTTTAGACTGTAAGCTCCCAGAGGTAAAGGTGATGTCTCCTATTTCCTGAATCAAGCGTCCAACCTGCCTACCTCCCTGCTGTGATGTGGCCTGCCTAACTGACTGATGACTGACTTGGTCCCCTCTCAGTTGACCCAAGCTAAACTGCCCCAGGAGTCCTTGAGGTCAGAGAACACAAAACCTTAATGTTAGAAAGTCAGACCTCGTAGGTCAACTAGTCCAACTGATAGTTGAAGAAAGAGTCCCCTCTGTAGCACCCTCAGTAAGGCTGTGTCATCTTTTAGACTTTGTCTGAAGACTTCCTGTGATAATCCACTCATTACCTCCTAAGATAGGCCACTCCATTTTTGAGTAGTTCTTACTGTTAAGGGCATCTATGCAAAAACGGTCCCTATAATCCTAAAGTTAGAAAATCCTTTAGGACAGCAACTGTCAGGGTAGGAGTGACCATATAACATAGAATACAGAACACAGAATGATAAAGCTGGAAAAGAATCTTAGAACATAGACTATTTAAACACTAAATATCGATTCCCAGAGGTAGAGGGGACCTGAGAATCATCTAGACCAGCCCTTCCCTGAACTAGTCTCAGAGTTCTGTGCCTCCCCTCTGTCCCCACCTCACCCCAAGTCCCCATTCACTGAGCAGTAACTCCCCTTGCAGCAAACCTGGCTTTTAGCCAGTGATCAGCATTTGAGCTGAGGGCTCCAACAAAGTACCTTACATCCTTTCTCCCATCATTCTCTAGGTCACATTCATGTTGCTGGACCAGAACAACAGAGAACACGTTACTGATTCCTTTCACCCAGACCCGACCTCAGGCTCCTTCCAGAGGCCTCAGGGGGAAAGCAACATAGCCAGTGGCCGCCCAATGTTCTTCCCACTGAACAAACTACAGTCCTCCAGACATGCCTATGTGAAAGATGATACAGTCTTCCTCAAGTGTGTTATAGAAACTAATTCATAAACCTGAGATACAGAGGACCTTAAAGGAATGCTAGAACAAGAAAACACTTAGAAAAAAGTTGATACAAAGAATCACTTTCATTGTTGGAAAGTACCTCAGAGGCCATCTACCCTGCACAGATAGATCTCATCTTTGGCATTCCAGACAAGTGGTCATCTGGGCTCTGCTTGAACACTTCCAGTGATGGGGAACTCACTACCTCCAAAGGCTAAGCCCATTCCATTGTTGGACAGCTCTGTTACTAGGAAATTCTTCCTTAAACCTCCCTTACAACTCTTTGTTCTGTCTTCTTGAGCCACACAGAATAAGTTTACTACATCTTAGAGAGGAAAAGGGCTTGGTTCAAGGCAGAAAAGTCCAAAAACCTGGGTTCAAGTCCTATCGCATGACCCATAAGCTATATAATCAATGGCAAAAAATGATTGAACTTTCTGAAATTCAATTTACTCACTTCAGGAATCTTACAGCTCTGCCCCCCCACCACCACCAGAACTTTTTGGGGTTCAGTGAACTGGCTACTACCCATGGGATGGTTAGGATGGAAGTATTATCCCCACCCCACCCTCAAACCCATTGTGCTGTTCAAATTCATAGTTGCTTTGTGCTCTTTTAAGCAATTATATATTACCTTATGCTAGCTTGGTATCCTCTCTGTCCCTTGCCTGGTGGCCTGCTTGACCAGATAGGAAGACAGACAGACAAACAGATAGATAGATAGATATAGACAGAGTCAGCATTTAAGTGCTTACTGGAGAAGAGGACCAGATAGTGAGTTAAAGTTAGAATAAGCATGGATCCTTTTGAAATAGCAGTCCCAGGGACAATAGGATAGTGGAAATGACATTTCTCAGGAAATAAGCAGACCTGGGTTCTAGTATCTACTTTGCCAATAACAGAGTTATGTGAAAAAAGTGTTTTGTTAATCCTAAAGTGTTAGAGAAATGTGAGTTTTAATTACAAAGTCCCAATTAGTACAAATAATGAATGAGTGGTCTCATCATTTGAATTTGCACTGCATTATTTCCATTGGTCTGGAACTAATGACCATATTTTAACTTTGAATTTTAAATATATGTAGCCACTTTATAGAATTCATTGTTTGCACTAATTGGGATGTAGCTGTACATATAACAGGCAATCCATTGATATAGATGGTGACTCATATCGTGAGGTCCCCCTGGTGAGAAGGTCGTGATGAAGGGCAATTGGAAAGGGGAGAAGAAAGGATGAGGAGAAGGAAGAGTGAAAGGGATGGAACAGAGTAGGCCCACAGGTGAAGTAAAGAAGAACAAGGAGAAACCGTTCATGGAGGTAAAGAAACAGTGGAAGGGCCATTTGGAGAGGAACAAAATGCCACCAGAGACCATCAGAATTCATTTAGCCAAGCTAGAGCTGCCAGCTGGGGACAGCTTAGGAAACATTTCTGATAGGGGATTGTGATGATTGTGATTGTGATAATTGTGCTAATGTTTTCCAAAACTCTATGATAATACATATAAAGTGCTTTGCAAACTTTGAAGCACTATATGAAGTAAACTATTTTTATTATCATTTTGTTGGATTCTCATGAAACCTCTTTGAGAGAGGCTGGACAGAGATGATTTCTCCTCATCTTATAGAAGGGAAAGCAGAAGCACAATCAGAGAGGTTGCCCAATGTCATTGTCCAAGATGAAACTTGAACACAGTCCTATCTTCTGCCTCTAAGACCAAGGCTCTTTCTACTATAACATGTGTAGTAGATAACTTTATAAAAAAAAAATAGCCCTAAAAGCTAAATCATATACCACCAACCTTCCCTCACAAGTATATCCCAGTGGAATCAGGTTATAGTGAGGCCCCAGGAGAACCCTGAAATAGTCACCAAAGCGAAGCCTGAGTAAAGCTTCTAGACAGAAGCTGGAAGGGTTATTTATTTTGAAGCTGATCAGATTTTAGCCGGAAGCACCCACACACCTCCACCACCTTCCTTCCTGCTTACATCACATAAGCAGGAAGCAATGTTAGACAATCTCCCCTATTGATTCAAGGAGAGACAGAGTGACATAAAGGCTGCAGAAGAATCTCAGAACATTTTTTTCAGCTACAACTGGTAGAAACCTTCCTTCATGTTATTGGGTATATGCCTAAATTATACCCATCACTACTAATTAAAGGAAAGGAAGCTCATAGTCTAGGGCAATCACTTCAATTCTCAATATTCTGCATTGGATTCTAGAAGATTATGTTGACTTTTTGCTTTTTTCTTTTATATTAGAGGTACAGCTTTTTCCCTTTCGTCCACAATCAGAGAGGTCAGATACATAAGCAGAATATTTTTCTTGCTTCAATTTTCTGAGAAAGAAACAAGTAAGCCAGCTTACTAGTAGCAATGGTTAATTCAAAAGACCAACTTTTCAGAACCATTAGATAGAACTGGAAGGGGCTTTAGAACTTTGCAGATTCAAATACCACCAAGTCTTAGAGCTAGGTGGACCCTTAGAGATTATATAGGCCATCTATATTTTACAGGTGCATGGATTTCTGTCTCTAGATGATCTTGGTGTACTGACACTATAATTACTCTTTAGAACTGATAACCTTGGGGCTGATATGGAGGGTCCTAACTGACAATGAGAGTGGGGGCAGGATGGTAATATTTCTAGCCCAAGAAACGGTAAAGTCAGAGGAAAAAAGACGTGGCATATCACTCGGAAAGTCTGCCAACCCCTGTAACTGAGTGAACAGATTCTGGGGAAGATATGAGGGGGAAGAGAAGGGGAGCCTCCTTTGTGGATGCTCTGCCTATGGCAGGGGGCACTATATGGAACTAAACTGCAGCTGCCTCTTGGCATGAGTTGACCCTGATTTTCAGTTGATGCTCCCCCGCCCCGCCCCACCCCCAATTCCATCATAAACACATAGTTATACTGGCAACTGCCGAGAAAGCATGATTTAAAAAAAAAAAAAAAAAAACTCAGCCTATATTCACATGGCGAGGAGTCAGCTTTCGGTAACATTCCAAAGGGGGATGGATGTTGCAATCGCCTGAGCTGGGATATTTTCTTCTTTCTCTGCAGTGATTTCTTTGACTTTCTAGGGGGTTTGTTGAGTCCTGGGTTGGGTCAACTCTCTCCTGCTGAGCTGCATCTCCTCTCTTCCCCCCACCTCTGCCCCCAAGAACTTACAGAGGGAGTGAACCAAGTCAGGCCAGGCTATTTCTCTGCCTCTTCTGGTCACCCAGAATCACAATTCAAGTGACTGATTATTCAAGTTATTCTAATAGTAGGAAAAATGGGGGGCAGGTTACAGGGTCCCAGCTTTCAATGCTAGTCTTAGTCCTTTTCAGAGGTCAGATAGACTAGGTCTGAAGTAGGCATTTGTTGAATTGAAGGGAATCCTCTTATGCCCTCTCCAGCCTTCTTAGCACATACTACAAAGCATCCACCAGGTGACCCCCAAAAAGGTGATTAAAGAGTGGGAAAAGGCCAGCAGAGCCCAACCTTATATGATATAGTGTTAGATTAGGAATTAGGAGGCCTGTGTGCTAGTCATGTTCTGTCAGCATCTACTCTACGAACTTGCTCAACTCACTTACTTCTCTGGGCCTTAGTTTCTGTAAAACAATAGGTTGAACTAGGTGACCTTAAGGTCCCTTCCAGTTGGAACGACCTGTATGTATTCTATGTTCTACTCTAGCTCTAACATTCTATGTTCTAAGAAGCCTTCCAACTCTAATATTTTATGCCCCATGGTCTAATACTCCATGTCCTAAGGTCACTCCTACCTCTCATGTTCTGTGATTCTATAATTCTGTGACCCATTGCAAACAACTGCTTTTGTCTTTCCCTCCTACCCCACAAAGGGCAGCTCCCTCCATCTGGCAATAAATTACCCCCAGACAGCGTTAATAGGATCCACTTGTGAGACAAGCCACTGGCTCCCAAGTCTAAGGCAATCCTGCAATAAACACTCACTCAGCTGTGGCTGCGGGTTTGGGTGTGCACATGTACTACATGGAGAGGCAGCTGCAGCCCCACTGACCAGCTGTGAACCAGAGAAAAGGAAAGGTGATAGTAGGGGAAGGGGAGGGATGATGAGGATGATGAGGGGATGGGGATCTCATGGTGATGAGAGGGCTTCTGGGGAGGACTCCTGCCCCCTGGCTTGTGGTGCTCAGGATTCTTAGGAATTCAGATAATTAATATCATTTGTAGTGATAATAATTACACTAACACTACATTGTACAGTATTTTACAGATGACATGGAACTTTCTCATACATTAGTTTATTTAATCCTCAGAATCTTATGAGGTCTTCTGTATGTCAAAAGCAAGTGACTTACCTCTTTGAGTCTCAGTTTCCTCTTCTGTAAAATGAAGGAAGATGTCAACCTAGATGATCTCTAATGTCCCTTTTAGTTCTGTTGCTGGTTCTAGTCCAGTTCTAGCACTCTGGATTCTAATCTTCTATGTTCTAGACTCCAGAGTTCTAGACTCTGGAATTCCATGATAGGCAGGAGGAACAAGATTCGACAAATGATTGTATTTGGAATTGGGGAGGAGGAAAAATGAAGGATGAATTACTCCAAGGTTATGAACTTGGATAAGTGGAAGGATGGTGGTATCATCAACAGAAATGAGGAAGTTTGGAAGAAAGACTGGTTTAGGAGAAAACACAATGAATTTCAATTTGGTGGTGTTGACTTTGAGATGTCCAGGTTGAGATATCCAGGAGAAAGCTATTAATATTGTACTACATATCAGGAGAAAGATTAGTGGTGAGAGAAAGTGTCCTACCCCACCCAGGGAATACTTTGATAAGGTTCTTCTGGAGACATTCCCTCTTCCTACCATGCTGCTTTGAATGCTGTTCTCAACCAAGACCATTTTCATCATGGTAGCATCCTAGACATTAAAACCTTTGGACTGAGTGTGATGGCGTACACCTGTAGTCCCTGATCACAATAACACCAACTAATATTTATATTGCATTTTAAAGTATGCAAAGCACTTTACAAATTTTCTCTCATTTGGTCCTTACACTAATCCTGGGAAGTAGGAACTATTATTTCCCCTATTTTGCAGGAGAGGAAATTGAGGCACAGAATGGTTAAGTGACTTGCCCAAGAACAGACGTCTAACAATGTTCTTGACTCCAAGTTCAGTGTTCTATCTACTGTACTGCTAGCAGAGAGGCTGAGACTACTGGATCATTTTTTTCTTCTTTTTTTTTCTTTTTGGAGGAGGGAAGGCAGGGCAATGTGATTTACCCAAGGTCATACAGCTAGTAAGGGTTAAGTGTCTGAGGCTGGATTTGAACTCAGGACCTCCTAACTCCAGGGCTGGTTCCCTATTCACTGGCCACCTAGCCACCCATCCAGTCCTTATTTATTCCCTGAATTCTGGTCCCTCATTACCAGCTCTGCCTGATGAAAACCTCTAGACTTTTCCATAGATATCTTAAATTAAACATCCAGAGTGGAACTCATCTTTCTCTCAAACTCCACCCCTTTCCCAAACCTCCCTTCTTATGACTAAAGTAGCACCATTCTCCAGGCATACAACTTTGAAACCACATTCTTCTGTGTTCTCTCTCACCTCCCACATTCACCCAGCTAATATCTCTTGACTGCATTTCCTTCTAACCGTTCCCAAAGCCACCACCCCAGTTCGGTCATCTCTCTCCTAAAGTATTGTAATAGCCTCCTCATTGGCTTCCCTGAGATCAGTCTCTCCATCTGTCCAACTTAACCCTTCAAATAGCAGTGAAAATTATTTTTTTTAAAAACCCCAGACCTGATCACATCATCCCTCTATTCAAAATACTTTAGTAAATCTCTATTTTCTCTAGTACAAGTTTGTCAACATGGTGCTTAAGACCTTCCATGATATAGCTCCAAACTGCTTTTCTCGACTTACTCCACATTGCTTCTCCACATTCCAGCCAAACAGAACTAAGAACTGTTCTCTTAAGAAAGCCACACTGGATCACTGCATCTCCCACCTCCGTCATCTGCAAGAGTCACTCCCCATGCTGGAGTATATTCCCTCCTCTTCTTGGCTTCTGAGAATCCTCATCTTCTTTCATTCTCAACTCAGGTGCCAGCACTTCTGTGAAACGCTCCCTGAGATTTTTCCTTTGGCCCTGCTTCTGCCAGATGTTAATTCTCTCTCCAACCTCTAATTATTTTGTACTTACTTAATCTATGTATGTGCTACTCATCCCAACTCACACTCCCAGTAGGATAGGAATCTCAATAGGATTCCGTCTTTGCTAAAATATCCCAGTGCGAATGTGTTTGTTTAATGAACTGTTAGAACATAAGATGTTAGAACTGGGAGGGATTTTAGAACAGGGAACGTTAGACTTAGAAATCACCTACTCCATCCCCCTTATTTTTGCTGTTGAGGAAATTGAGGAAGGTAAGTGACTTGCCCGAGGTCTCAAATTGAGTTTGTGGGAAAGCTGGGGATAGAACCCAGTTCTGTCCAGTAAAGTATTCTTTCCCCTAAAGCAAAGCCCTGAGAAATCGTCTTCAGAAGTGCCTGTAAAACTCATAGGGAAACTGGGTGGGTGGAGCAGAGAAAGGGTTAATCGCTTAGCTGCCAGTTTCTAGGAAACTGCTGAAAGTCCAACTTATAAAAAGAAGAACCTGCCTTTGGCTGCTTTTCAGGCTTTTCTCCACTCTGGAGTGGGGGAAGGAAAAAAGAGAAAAAGCGGGAACAGAGATTCTTGGGAAATTCACCATCTGCCTGCCGGGCCCCAGCTCCTGGTCAGGATCCAGAGTGGGGCCTCGGGCCAAGGCTCGAGAAGCAAAGTGGAGGGACTGGGGTGTGTCATCTGTCCCATCTCAGCAGGAACACAGAGAGCCTGAGCTGCTCAAGTCTAACCAGCAGCAGGATCCTTGCCTCAGTGGCACATCTGTCTGGGGCTTTACAGTTGTCAAAGCCTTTTCATATCTTATTTGCTCAGGAAGCAGATGTGGAGCAAGGGAAAAGGCACTGGATATAAAATCCGAAGACCTCATTTTGAGATCCCATTCCAACACACTGGCTTTAGGACCCTTCTTTCTGAGCCTCAGTTTCCTTCTCTAAATAAAATAGGAGGGAAATACTACCTCCTTCACAAGGTTGTGGTGAGAAAATTACTTATAGATCTTATGGTACTATATGAATGCAAGGATAATAATCCTCCCACTCCTTAGCTCACATATGTGGAAGGAAAGGGATTTGTAAACTTGAAGGTGCTGTATCTATCTATCCTTATGTCCATATGTAATATATATATATATATATATATATATATATATATAATATGTAGACTAATAAGATCAGCCATAGTAAAGTGGGGCTAGTAATATCAGCAATGATTTACATATATTATGTATTTATATATGAACATATATATATGTGAATTCATATTGCTGATATTATTGGACCTATTTTAGAGATGAGGAAATTGAGGCCCAGTGAGAAGTGATTTGCCTCCAAACACACAGCTGTTTAGCAGCAGAACCAGGAACCGGTGTCATTTCTTCCAACACCCTGTTTAGTGCTCTTTCCCCCATACTGAATTGCAAGACAGAAAAAAATTCTATTTCTAAGAGGTTTAGCCCCCAAACAAATTCTCTGATAACTCAAATTCTGGCCTGCTTTTCACTTCTGTGTCCTCGCCCACAGAGCCTTGCCCTCTTTGCTTGTCTCCTGGCCCCCTGAGCCTCAGGTGGGGCACAGAAAAGGGACGTGCAGTATAAACCCCAGTCCTGTGTGCATCTGGGAACACAGAGAGGGGGGTGGCTTCTGTGCACAGCACATCTGCCTGGACCCACACCCACAGTTGGGCCAAGACATGCCTCTGTGAGACGTGGTGTTTATTTTTAGCAGCTCTCCTGACTGCTTCTCAATAACTGGCTCAGGGACTCCCCAGGCTAGGGCTGTGCCCTCGGGGCCCCTGGCTTCTCTGTTCGCCAAGACTCCAAGTGTCTCCCGGTGCTGGAGCTGTGAGTGGCTGTGTAACTGATCAATATGGCAATTATGTCATGGTCACATGCTGCAATTTATGTCATCTCCACGCAGCTGGAAGAGCACTTAGTCTCCCACACAGACCTGACCAAGAAAAGAAATTTAAACAAAAAAAAAATAATAAAGGGAGTTTATTAAAGGGGGTAAAGGGTGGGGGAGAAACAGAACCAGGAATACAAGACCATGTTTCTAATAATAATATTAAAAATAACAACTCACAATTCTTTTAGAGCCCTATAGTTTACAAAACACCTTCCCTACAAAAGCCAAATATATCATTTTATGGATAAGGAAACTGAAGGTAAAAGAGATGAACTGATTACCTCAACGTTACTTGAATAATAAGTAGCAACAGTCAAGACTTGAAGACAGCTCTTCTGACTCCCAGACCAGTGTCCTCTTCCTTTTAACTCTGTTTCTCAGTATTATTGTATTAACAAAGAAGATGTGTTAAAGGAACATACTTCACTATTAGAAACCTGTTTGTCAGAGGTCATGATGTGGGGGTGAGGAGAGTTAGAGGGGAGATGGGATGTGAAGGAAGAGAGCAGCATTTTATCTTCTCAGGATGATTCTCCATCTAGTAACCCTGAGAAGCAATTAACCTTAATTCTGATATACACTGACTTGGGGGTCAGGAAATCTCTCACTAATGCAGCTAGGTATTGCAGTGGATGGAATGTTAGCCCTTGGAGTCAGGAGGACCTGAATTCAAATCTCAGACACTTACTAGCTGTATAACCTTGGGCAATCATTTTAACTGTCTGCCTCAGTTTCCTTATCTGCAAAATTAGGACAATAGCACCTACCTCCTAGGGTTCTTGTGAGGATCAATTAGATGATATTTGTGCTTTAATAAATACTTGTTTCCTTCCTTCTTTTCTTCTCTTCTCAGTCACCAACTCACTGTGTGTCCTTAGACAAATTCATTTCCCATCTGTGAAGCTGGCTTCTCATCTATAAAATGAAGGTACTAGAAGATCTCCCAAGTCCTTTGTAGAGCTAACATTCTGTATTCTAAGGTTCCTTCTAGGACTGATATTCTATATTCTAAGTTCTGTTCAAGTGCTAATATTCTAATATGCTTGTGGGGCTGCTCTGAAATTCTCACATGGATCTGTGCTTTCATTTATTTAAATGCTCCCTCCAGTAATACAGCTCACAGCCTATCTGCCCGTCCCATGAGACTTCTGTTCATACCTCCCGGAGGTTCATCACAGATGATTCACCCAATGTGCTTCCTCTATACTCCAAACATAGCAAGGATAACAGTGGAACCCTCAGGCTGTCCACTTATCTTCTGCTCTTGACTAACCTATCTTTTCTTGCTATCATACATCTCCCTGACAATATAATTCACTTGTGTTCTTCTTTGAAGTTCCTCATTGGTCATGCTTTGCAGCTGGCTCACATCCACCTTGAACCTCTCCATTTGCTTAGTGTCATAGACCTTATCTCCAAGTAGGGGCTTCTGGAAGACCTCAAGATCTGCCAGATTCCCTCTTCAGCTTGGATTCTGCACTGTATCTTCTCCATCACATTAACCCACCTTTAGTCAGGATAATTTTCACTATTTTATGCCTTATCTGATGTTTATGATCAGAGAGTTTTCTGTTGTTACACCTTTCAGTGAACCTTGAATGGTTCTAATGTATACAACACACAATGCATAGAATCACACAATGTAAAGAGGCTTCTAACGTAGAGAGGCTTTTTTCCTTCCCAGGTGACTGAGCCTTGAAAAGTCTTAGTAGTTAGTTACTCTTTCACCCAGGTTTGGGTCCTGACTTTCCTAAGAGACTTTTGTACCTGAAATAGATGGTCGATTCATCAAGGTATCATTGTGTTAAATATAAGCAAAATTTTTTAAAAAGAGAACCTCTCTGACCAGGTCATCCTTGAGACACAGCTGGTTTGGAAAACGGAATTACTTAGTTGGGCCTAGTTTGTTACAATGCTCTGAGATACTTAAAAGTTCAAATCATTCAAGTCTCTGCAGGTATGTCTTTTAGGGAGAGGAGTGAAAGGAGAGAGGAGTTGCTGATAAAGATATGAAAACCAGTTTGGGTATAGTACAGGGGAGTAGAGAATAGAGAAAGGGATAGAGAGAAAAAAGGAATAAGGTTTTTGCTGCTAACTTGATGTTCAAGCTTGAGCAAGTCACTTTTACCTGCTGGGTTTCAGTATCTCTCTCTTTATGGAGAAACACAAAATTATTTCTAAGACCTCTTCTAGCTTTAGAGTTCTACTATCTATTTTATATTAGAGCTGAAAAGTACCTTAGAGCATAGTATATAAGAGTTAGAAGAGGTCTTAAAGTATATAATTACTTAAAATAAAATGTTAAACCTAAAAGGAATCTTAGAGAATACAATTCTTTTTTTTTTTTTTTGGAGGGCAGTTGGGATTAAGTGACTTGCCCAAAGTCAAACAGCTCTTAAGTGTGTCTGAGGCTGGATTTGAACTCAGCCATGGCTGGTGCTCTATTCCCCACAGCATAAAATTCTTAGAATCTGAGAAACTAGAATGTGAAAGCCAGAAGTAACCTTAGCACATACCATGTTAGTATATTAATTATTAATTAATTATATATTCTATATATAGAACCCAGACTACTGGAGCTGGAAAGGATTTAGAGCATAGAACACACAGACTATGAGACACTTGGGACAAACTCAGCTTCCCCCAGCCTGGCTCCAGAGTATGGGGAATAATGCATAGCATGATGGTGCTCACATGGAATGCATTGAGTGAGTGGTGGTTGCATTCCAAACATAAAGATGTTTCCTGGGCTGGGGTTCCTAGAAGGAATGGATGATGTACAACCAGAAGTCTTCCATTGGCAGACCCCACTGTGTGGGGTTTGATAAGAGAGCTGCTTGTGTTACAGAGGAGAGAAGCCAACACAAACAAGACCTAAATGGTGCCAACAAAGAAAGTACTTACCCTTGAGAAGGTGAAGAAACTGGGTTTAACCATCCAAGTCACATCAACACAGACCAAAGGAGATTGAGAGAACTGGAAAAGAAGTCAGAGTGGAGGAAGAGGGCTTTATTTATTCATAGTTGTTACCTTAATACCCAAGTGGGCAGACAAGGTGATCAAAATCCTAATGGCTTTGCTAATTTGCTAGATAGAAAGCTGCACATCAAACCACCAATGAGCTCCCATTGCCAGTGGAGCATGAGCTGATCACCTTCATATTGAAGGCCCTCTACAAAGCTTCTCCATGTTACTTCAGCCTTATTTCCCACTGCCCTTCTCTAGCAATAACCTACTGCCTACCATTCAAACATGCACATTCCTGCTTCTACAACTTTGTTCACAACGTTCCCTTTTCATGTCTTTCCCTCTATCCATGTTTTATCCACCTTTCAAAGGCTAGATTGGATTTTTCCAGCCTCCTCAAGGAAGTCTTCCCAGCAGCACAATACTTTCTCTGGCCTCTGAAGTTTTATAACACATACCAGCTATACCATTCATTCACTGATTGTAAAGTCTCTTCTATGGCTATTTAAGTTTACATATGTGTGTCTTACCTCTCCAACTGGACTATAAATTCCTTCAGGGCAAAGACAGGTTAATTGCACAGTAGCCAGACATCAACAGAGATTCCTTGTCATCATCATCATCATCATCATCATCATCATCACCATCATCACCACCATTACTAGAGAACCACTGAGTCAATCTATACACACACACACACACACACACACACACACACACTTTTTTTCAAACCTAGGCCTGTGATTTCACTGGCACAGGAAACTTCCTTATATGGAAACTCCTTCCATTGGTGCAGACTAGCAATTCATCTATAATTTCTAATCTTAGCAAACTGAATGGAGCACTGAAACATCAAGTGACTTACCCAGGGCCATATAGGTAATATGTGTCAAGAGTATAATTTGAACCTGGGTCTTCTGAATTCCAAGGTTAGTCCTCTATCCACTATGCCACACATTGCCTCTCATCCATATATTCATATGTGTAATATAGGGACTGGCTAATGAGGATACAGTCTTCAAATATGCATTATCTAACCTGTCCATATGGATGCTTGCAGATCCTGCTTCCAAGCATGTATACTGTAGAGTATGCTGCCCTCCACTTCAGAGTATATGTCTGACTGTTTCCTATCGACTTACTTTGTGGTATAGACAGGAGTGAGGAAAGCAGGCTGCTGAAGCAGCCTCTTTCCCCACCTGGAACCTGACAGCAAGCCCTGCCTCAATCACTACCAGGAAAGAGGGTCAGATTTGACTTGCCTTTTTGTATGCACACTTAACTCTGGTTCAATAGTAAATACTGAGAGCTGAGTCACTCTAAGCCAGTGGTATCAAACTCAAATAGAAATAAAGGCCACTAATCATACATAAGGAACCCTGTGGGCCACATATTGACTTAATTTTAAAATGTAATATTGTCTATATTTTCTTGTATTTTTATTTATTTTGTTAAGTAGATCGCAATTACATTTTAATCTGATCTGGGCAGTATTATTGTAGGCTGCTGCATGTTTGACACCTCTGGTCTAAGCAATAGCTACCATTATACTTTAAATTTAAATCCAGAGTCATTGCACATTCAAGAAAGCAAGCAATCCAGTATGGGGAGTAGGAAGCAGCCGGGAGAGACTGTTTTTGTAACTATTGTTCTTGCCATACTTTCTCAATAAATCTTTTTTTCTAAAAATGAATAGAGTTCTACTGGTTGTTTAATAATGAGGAATACACAGGGCTCATTAGCAAAGTACTAGAAACTGCAACCCCTCAGGTTTACTCCCAGCATTCTGAAGGGAGAGGTAAACCCTATAGAGACACAATTGGACAGTGGGAGTGGGAGCTAGAAGAGGAACTGCTACATGTTATTCTAAGATCCCTCCCTACCTAATACTATATATTGTATGTTCTAATAGTCCCTGAAATTTTTTTTAACAAAAGGGAAGATTCAATTTAATTAAGTATCTACTATGGGCACTCTGCAAAGTGCTGGGGCTACAAGGACAAAAAAAAAGGAAACAGTCCCTGGCCTCAAAGGAATTCATATTCTAGAGAGGAAAAAATATGGAAAGGCGAGAGAAACAGCAGAAGGAATCAGAGAGGCAGAAGAGAAGAAAGGAAGAAACACTGATTTTGGAGGCCAAAGACCTGGGTTCAAAATCTGCCCATGTTATTTGCTCGTTGTGTGACCTTGTGCAAATCGTGTCAACTCTTGGAGTCTCATTTTCCTCATCTACAAGAAACAAGGAGTTTAAATCAAATTGCCTCTAAATCTCTTTTCAGCCCTCAATTTCTGAGCCTGTCAGTAACTCAGAAGGATATTCACATATACTGCTGCTTCTGCTATTTGTCACCAAGATGTATGAAAGGAGGATAATAGTAATTTACAAAATGCTTTCTCATTTGATCTGCACAACAACTTGCAAAGATAGGTTCTTCAGACATCAATGTCCCTATTTTACAGATGAATAAACAGATTTAGGAAAGTTCATTGGTTTGCCAAACATTCCCTGTTCTGAGACCCCTTCCATTTTCTGTATTTACTCAGTGCCTTGATGAGAGCCCTGGGGGGGAGGGAGGGAGCAGAGAAAGAAGAGGTGAAGGTCCATCTCCAATATCTCCTAAGGACAGGTTCAGACCCTCTTCCTATCTCCTTGGACTGTCCATGGCAGGAGGTAGAAGACAAATGTATTTCCAGTGTGAAAACAGACCCAGTGGAAGCAAAAAAGAGAGCCTTGGCCAGCACGTTAATGGGCAAAACTGGCCCTGTGCCCAGATGTGAATGGTTCTGACTAAATTCATAGATAACAATTCCCCAGCTCCTGCCAAAGATGTGGGAATATGAACTATGAAAGGAAAGGTTATGGTCCTAGATTAGAACTGCAAGAAACCTCTGAGGTCATGTAGTCCAATACCTTCATTTTACATTAACAAGGTTAAATGACTTGCCCAGAGCCATAGTAAAAAGTGAAGGCAGGGGGCGGCTAGGTTGCACAGTGAATAAAGCACTGGCCCTGAAGTCAGGAGGACTTGAGTTCAAATCCAACCTCAGACACTTAACACACACACACACACACACACACACACAAACTAGCTTGTGACCTTGGGCAAGTCACTTAATTCCAATTGGCCTACCTTCCCCCCTCCAAAAAAAAAAGAAGAAGAATTGAAGGCAGCTCGGTGGTGCAGTGGACAGGAGCCTTGTTGCAGGCAGACAGACATTAGTTCAAAACTGACCTCCAATACTTACTGGCTGTATGACCCTAGACAAGTCACTTAACCCCTGTTTGCCTCAGTTTCCCTATCTGTAAAATGGAGATAATTATAGAACCTATGTCTCTGGGTTGTTGTGAAGATTAAATGAGATGATAATTGTAAAGTGTTTAGCATAGCGCCCAGCACACAGTGAGCTCTATATAAATATTAGCTATTATTATTATTAGGTAGCAGAGCTGAGATGTGAACCTAGGCTCTCTGTTTCTGGATTTAATGTTCTTTCTACCATATCACCAACAGCTAGGTAGCACATTAGATAGAACACCAGGCCTGGGTCAAGAAGACCTGAGTTCAAATTTGGCCTCAGGTACTTTCTAGCTGTGTGACCCTGGGAAATCTGTGTTCACCCTGTTTGCCTCAGTCTCCTCATCTGTAAAATGAGCCAGAGAAAGAAATAGAAAACCACTCCATTATCTTTGTCAAGAAAACCCCAAATGGGGTCACAACAAGTCAGATATAACGGAAGCAACAGTAACAAAAACCATACCACACTGCCTTCTTTTTGTCTGGATGAAGAAAGGTGGAACACAGATTGTCTTTGTATAGCTGTGACTCACAAATCATAGACACTCAGAGCTGGAAAGTTCCTTAAATATTACCTAGTCCAAACTCCTACCAATAAAGGAGTTTCCTTCAGTTCGTGATAATATCATGAGTCACTAAAAATTTGGTTAGAGAAAATTTTCAAGGATCTTTCTGGGAATAGAAAATCACAGAAGCATGATGTTTGTGGTTTTAGGAAGCCTCCTTATTTGATGGTCCTGTTTGGTTGGACCATTTGGTTGGAGCACCTGTTTGTGGTCCACTGTTTGCTTTTTAAAATTTTCCAAGGAACTAAAACAAAACCCCATAATGACCACAAGACCAATGTATTCAGAGATGAAAAGGTCAATGGACCTGAGTTCAAGTTTAGGCTCCATCATTAATTCCATCTTTGCAAGCTTAGGCAAATCCCATGGATTCTTTGTGTATCAGTTTCCTCATTCAATAAAATGCAAGTTCTTTGGTGCCTTGGTGGCAGGCACCATTCCATTTTGTCTTCATACCCCTATACCTTCTACCAGTGCCTAGCAGATAGCAGGTACTTAATAAATGTGGCTGATTGGTTAGAATTAGAGGTGGAAAAGACCTCTGAGATTATAGTCCAACAACCTCATTTTACAAATAAGGAAACTTGAAAACTAAAGTGATAGGGTTCTGTAGAAAGTTCAAGGATTTGTGAAAAGGGCTAAATTTGAATGAGTTCCAATCAGGCATTAGGGAGGCACCTTTACTCCTTTTTCTGCCTTTCCCTCTTCCCCTACCAACCCTTATTATTCCCCATTACCAGGGCTTTAAAATGAAGGGGCTGAACTAGACCAGGGGTGGGAAACCTCAAGGCCACATGTGGCCCTCTAGGTCTTCAAGTGCGGCACTTTGACTGAATCCAAACTTCACAGAACAAATCCATTTAATAAAAGAATTTGTTCTATAAAACTTGGACTTAGTCAAAAAGCCACACCCAAAGACCTAGGAGGTCACATGTGACCTCAAGGCTGCAAGTTAGACATAATTTAAGATCCCTTCAAACCCTGGCACCTGTGATCCTACTTACTAGCTATGTGACATTGGTAGGTCACTTTCCCTCTCTAAATCTCAGTTTTCTCGGCATCAAGGTGGCACAGTGGATAGAGCACCCGCCCTGGAGTCAGAAGGACTTGAGTTCATATTTGACCTCAGATGCATAATAGCTGTATGACCCTTGCTAAGTCACTTAACTTGGATTGCTTCCCACTAAACAATTAAATCTCAGGTTTTTCATCTATGAAATAGTGACAATACTTTACTACCTAAAAGGTAGTGAGATAGTGCTGTGAGATTATAACTTACATTTATATAGTGCTTTAAAGTTTACAAAGCCCTTGATTCCATTTGGTCCTTACAATTACCCCCTTAAGCAACTATTGCATATATTATCCATGTTTTCCAAGTAAGAAAACCTAGGCTCAGACAGTCAAAGACTTCCCCTAGTTAGTGTCTGATTTCAGCATTCTAATAGTTGGTGTCTGATTTTAGCCTCTGATTTAAATATATCTTGGTTCCAAGTCCATCCCCCCCCTTTTATACAAAGCTGAGATAATGCATATGAAATGTGTTGTAAACCTTAAAGCATCATACAAATGTAAAGCTACATAATAATAGCTAAATAAATTCAAGTTGATATTTAAGAGCTTTTTTTCAATGAATACTTATGTTAAGAGAGAAGAATAAAAATTTGTTAACCAAAAAGGCAAGAAGGGTTGCATATTTGTCTCCACAGTTGACAATTAGCTTCAAAGAGGCCTTTTAAATAAATAATAATAAATAACTTTTCCTACGTTTCAGAGAGCTTTCATACACAGTACTATTTAATTCTTACTACAAGCCTGTGAGATAGGCAGAGGACAGGGCTATGATTCTTAATTGGCAGATAAGGAAGGCAGCTGGGGCCCAGAAAGGTAAAGTGACTTACTGAGGAAGTAAGTCTGCACTGGTTTCATGGCAGGAAGTCCTCTAGTCAGGGCAAGAGCCCAGCCAGAATTCTTAGTCCAATGTCCTTTCCACCACACTAGGCTGTCTCTTAACATGTCTGTATTTTAACAAGGAACCTTCTATGCCTTAAATTATAGAAATGAATGGTGGGAATTTCAGGTATATGAAAGCAGTGATCAAGGAGATATTATTGGAGGGAGTTCCTTGCAAGGCCCCTCAAACCACAAAATGTATCTAGTGTCTCAGAATGTTATATCACGAATAGATGCAGGTTAAAAAAGAATGTTAGAACTGGAAAAGATTTTAGAACCTAGAATGTTGGGAAATAGAATATAGGACAGTAGAATTGGAAGGATATAGGTAGAAGGGGTGAACCTGCAGCTTCAAGGCCACATGTGACCTTCTAGGTCCTTGGGTGTAGCCTTTTGACTGAGTCCAAGTTTTACAGAACAAATTCTTTTATTAAAGGGATTTGTTCTGTGAAGTTTGGATTCAGTCAAAGGGCCAGACTTGAGGGCCTAGAGGGTCACATGTGGCCTCAAGGACACAGGTCCACCACCCCTAATGTAGGTTGTCTTATCTTTCAAATTCAAACTCACAAGTCCCCCTCTTTTATGAAGCTTTCCACATTTAAATGTCTCCAGGGTTTCTCCTTTGCTTTTATCTTACTCTCCTATATTATATGAACTGGTTCTTCCTCCCTCTCGAGTCATAAGCTCCTTAAGACCAGGGCCTGTGTTCTATCCTGGTCCATAGCACATAGCACAAGATCTTACAAGGAGTAAGTGCTAAATAAACATTTACTGGATTTCTTTGAATTGGAGGGGCCCTTATAGAATATTTAGTCCAACACCCTTATACTTACAGATGAGGATACTGAAGGTCATGGAAGGGATGTGGTTTGCCCAAGGTCATAGGAAGCTTTTGTTCAGAATACAGCCTCAACCTGGGTAAGAGGCCAGCTCATAGATTCATACACCACATTGGTTGAGGGACTTACTTTCCATACTTTCCCACAGAAGCCACAGGTAAAGGTGTTTATATCCTAGTTGTGCTGAGGAAGGCCATATGCTCTTTAATGAGGCAATGTCTGGCCCTTGCAACCAAGAATTTTTAAAATGGTGTTAACAACCAGACTTTGTGGTAGGACTTTTAAACCTATCAACACCTCAGTGGTGACAAGGATAATAAAGTGATCCATAAATTTAGGCCTATGAAATCTGAGCCAATTTAGTGGTCACCTGTTTGCAGGAGAACATGAAATGCTTCAATTATGCTATTTCATTTTATATTTGTGATGCCTTTGTAAAGCACTTTTGTTTCATGTTTTCCCACTTGACAGCTTAATAGGTATTCTCTAAGCAAAATAATATTCTGTGAAACAGACTGCATAAAGAGGAAAGAGAATTGATTTATGCAACATTTGACTTCTTGGTGTCTTGGCCACCCGGTTCCCTCCTCTGTCATTCTTTGGATATATAGCTCTTTATGTGAAAAGTTAAAAGGAAAAACAAAAAGGGTATCAAGACAGGGCTCTTCCTGGACTACATGGAGTCCACAATGCAAGAATGGTAGGTTTAGCAATATAAACTTCAGGCCAATAACAAGAAGCAAATGTTGGCCAGTAACATTCTCACATCATCAGCTTCGTTAGGTCTAAGTACACATGTTATTTTGGCAACACTGCTGTAAGTAGCAAAATATTATTACTCCTTTGGGAACTAGTTGTAACAATGTTATTTTTGTGTTGCTGACAATGTATTGTTTGATGTGAATGTATTCCTGAACAAGATGAAGAAGACTGGTGAGAGAATTGGTAGAGAATCGATAGAGAATATGGAAGAGTCAAGATGGGGATCTTAGAACCCAGGACCTGGAAAGAGTAAGCTCACTGAGGACAAGGGGAATTTCATTTTGCCTTTATAACCTCACATCATGTAGTATAACTTCACATATGTAGTAGATGCCTAATAGACATTGGCTGAATTAAATTTTAATGTTAAAATGTTATGGGGAATGCATTTTGTGTGTATTGGGAGAGGTTGTTTGGATGTTCGTTGGGATGTATCTTTTGCATCAAAACAAAATGGATACACACACACAAACACACACACAAAAGGGGGAAAATGGAACATAGGCTGTTAGGAACACACAACAATGCTAGAGGTGTAAGGGACCTTGGAACATAGAGACAGCATGATGTAGTAGAAATAGTGCCAGATTTATCTTCAGAAAACTTGGGGTCATAACATGACACATATTTTTAGTTGTGTGATTATGGCCAAATCACTTATTTCCATTCCTTTGAGATTCAGTTTCTTCATCTGTCAAATGGGAATAATAATAACTGTATTACCTACTGGGGGGTTGTGAGGAATGAAATTTGCAAACTTTAAAGTGTTATGGAAATATAAATTATTTTAGAATATTAGAGATGAAGTGACTGTAGAATGCAACCTTCTTGTTTTACAAATTGGAAAATTAAAACAAAGAGAAGTAACTTAGTCACAACTACCTGACTAGAAGTAGAGCTATGATTTAAAGCTACTCTCCCATCTGTAGGTCAAGCACTCTTCATCACTATTCCAAAGTCCCCAACTTGGTACCTTAAATTGGATGTGATTTGTGAGCCATGTCAGGTGGTAGAAAAGGAGGGAGAAATAAACTAGGGTAGTCTTACTTCTACCAAAATAGTATACTGGGATGGGGATATAGTTCCCTGAATCCCCTGGTATCCTACTCCCTAGCCTTTCATTTATTAATTTATTCAATAAACATTTGAACCTTCTTATGTACAGAATCTTCTCAGCTCCCTTTTATGCCTCCCTCTCCTCAGGCCCTTACTCTCCCTGTTTGTTCCTTTAATGCCCTTAATATCCAAGTATTATGGGGACTTTGGACTAGACCACCTGGGTTCTAGTCCTAGTTCCTCTGCTTAGTGTAGAGATTCCTCTGCTTAGTCACTAGAGATATAAGGTACATTAGAAATCATTTAGCCCAATTTACTCATTTGGGAGGTGAGTTGCCCAGGTTTACAAAGTGAATTTCAGTGGCAGAACCAAGGATAGAACCCCAGTCTTCCACTCCAACTTCAGTCCTTTTCCTACTCAATTAAACTATCTCTTATCCAAGTAGCTTCCTTTTATTTGGATCTCAGTTTCCACATTTATAAAATGAGTGTATTGGGTTATATGCTTTATCCCCCAGATCCTTTCAAGTTCTGATATTCTATTACTCTGTCTCCCTATCCCATAATCCCTCTAGCTCTTAACACTTCTCTTTACCCTTTCCACCCCTTCCCCCTACCTTTCCCAACCTCGCACCTGTAAGGAAGAACACGCCCAACACTTTTTTTAGGGATGCAGGATTTAGGGATAGAGATTCTAGAGTAGAAAAGGAGTGTGCCTGCTCTGGAAAGATGCCTTAACTACCACTAGGGACTAGTTGGGGGGGGGAGAGACGCGTTGGATCCCTTGAATAGGCTGGCGAAGTGTTAGGGAGAAGGGCTAGATAGAGTTGTCAGAGATCGAGTCACTGAGGCATGGTGATGGGAGGGGCAGGTGGGAACCAGAGAGTGTGGGGTGATGCCAGCCGTTTGTAGCTAGAGGTCCGAGTCTTGGAGTTGGAAGACCTACGTTCATATCAATAATTAATCGAGTGACTTTGGACAAGTCCCCTGTCCTATCTTGAGAGGCTCCGGTTCCTCTTCTTTAATACGGAATAATATTCTTCTGCCCAGCTTCGATCACCGAATTCAAGTGAGAAAAGTGACTTCAGGGCTTATTTTAAGGGTGATATGTAAGGATTGTGCCAACCCGAGGAGAGCCTTGCGGTCGTGTCTTCCCCGGGGCTCCTCACGCGCCTAGCACTGCCAAGAGAGGGCACACGTAGGTGGTTGCGCGCGTGGGAGACAAGTGGTCAGGAAGTCCCCGAGCGGTTCTCCACTCGGGCTGGGCACGTGTGTGTGTGTGTGTGTGTGTGTGTGTGTGTGTGTGTGTGTGTGTGTGTGTGTGTGTGTGTGTGTGTGTGTGTGTGTGTGTGTGTGTGTGTGTAAGGAAGGGTAAGGGGAGGGCAAAGAGCGGGAGCGGGCGCGGGGGAGGGACGCTGCCCCTTTAAGCGCAGACCGGGGAGCCGGCTGGGGGTGGGGGGGCGCCGCCGGGTGGGCGGCCGGGAGGCGGCGCGGCTTTGACGGCCCCGGGGCCCCGGCCCCACTTCCTGGCCGACGGCCTCCAATGGTGAGCCGGAGGATGCCCGTGTTAATTACATAAGCAGAACGTAAATAATTCGCGGGAAAAAAAAGCGAAAAAGATGGCGACCCGCATCCCTCTGTCCCTGGCTTGAGTTGGACTCGAGCTTCTTCAACTGGGATATGACCGGGACTCCAGGCAGCTTGAGAAACTGACAGACAGACGGACGGGGGGGAAGGACTGACGGACGGAGGGGACGGACCGACCTGGAGGTGGCACACCACTGACCTCCCCCGCCTTACTCCTAGCAGCTCCCAACCCGGAGCCTCTCTCCATCAGTCCCCAGCCCTCTCCTCCAATGCGCCTGGTGGCCAGACTCCAAGTGGGACCGCCGGACGGACGCGCAGCCTCGGGGTAAGGACGGCGCCCTAGTCCAGCCTTGACCTGCCCCGCCCTTTCCCTGCCCTGCCTGGGTCCCTCGAGGGGCTTGGAGCTGCGGGGAGGTAGGTGTGGGGGGCTTCTTCCCGCAAGGCACCCCTCTAATTGATCTCCATCCTCCCGCCCCTCTTTTCAGAAATTTCTACAGAGTTGCAGAGTGGGTTTGGTTTTAGGGAGAAGGGGGGAAGAAAACGAAGGGTTTTTCGGGGGCAGTTGTTTTTCGGATCTCCAAGCGCAGTCAAGCCAGAGGAAGCTAGGGAGCCAGGGTGCGACTCTTGGGGCGAAGTGGAAGCAAGAGAAAAAAGGACACAGTGGGAATGGGGGAATCTTGTCAAATGCTTCCTCAGAGTCCTGATCCCCCCAACGGCCTCACGGAAGATTAGCGGGCGCGGGTGGGCGAGCAGAGCCAGGATGGGAATGGAGGGAGGAGAGGGGAAAGCGATTGTTATTTCGAGCACGTTGGCAGTACTTGGGCAACGACTCCGGGTTGCGGGGAAAAGTTGGAGGGAGTTAGCGGGACGGGGTGGGGCGGGGGCAATTGCACCGAGAGGTACTCGGGATAGCATTTGGTTGCCTCTGGGAGAGCTAGAGCCGTAATTTTCTAAATAATTCTTTTTTAAAAAAATAAATAAAAATAAATATTATGAAATGCATCGGGCTTTGGGGGCCTCTCTCTTTATGAATCATGCCGTTCCCCCCCCTCCTTTTCCCTTCCCTCCCTCTTCTCCTGGGGCCCCAGACACCAGTTTGACTCAGATTTGAACTGGACAGAGTGTGTAACCCACAAAAATGCATTTTATTTTGAATGTGTTTGAATCAGCCAATCAGAGCCCTTGGGGGCCCGGCTCCGAAAAGTCGGAGGCTGCAGAGACTGAGGTGTTGGGGGCTGGGGACGCTAGGATGTGATTTGGGAGGGGTAACACTCCTGTTTGTGTAGAATAGGAGGACTCCCCAGCTTACTGAGGTTGGAAACCTTGGGGGATGGCCTGCGCCTCCTTCTCTCCCTTCCCCCCTCCCAATCGTGTTCCCTCTGCTGCACTTGCCGGCGCCTGGAGGGAGGCGGGAGCCGGGATCGTGGGGTAGGAAGTGTCATTTTGTGAACCTGCAGCAGTAGCCGGGGGCGAGTGAGAGGCTAGGCACCGGATTCCGACTGGAACCGAGCGGGAACCTAGAGTGCCCCACCCCTTTCCCTGGGCCGGGTTGACTCACGCTGCCGGCTCCATCCCAAAGGTGGAGAGTTAGAAACTTAATTCAGACTCTTTCCCCCTCACCCGGGGGCCCCCATCCCCAAAGAGCCACACCCCGGTCTCGGATTCTGGGCCACGGGTAGCCAGAGTGGGCGCGGGGTGGTACACTTTCAGAGGTACACTTTCACCCCTACTTCGGTAGGAGGCATGACTCCGTTTGCTCCCATGCCCTGCTCCTTGGGAGGAGAAAGAGTCAGGTTCAGCAGCAGGAGCTCGGTGCCCAACCTCTACGATCTCACTCAAGTTTCTCTTCCCGTCTGTGAAGGGTTCGCTGCACATTGGGGGTGATAAGCAATGAATATTCCCGCAAAGCCTGTATCATCTATTGGGAGCTAGGGACTGGAGGGGCAGGACAGAATGTGTGGGTGGGAGCTGATTATAGAATTTCTCTTGTTTCCTAAAGCTCTCTTCGACACACCGACTCCACCCCACCCCACCCCAACTGATCGGACTCCCCCGTGAGATTTCCCTGAACTCTCTACTAGGGGTCTGTCCCTAGGAGGCAATCTGGAGGGCCCGCTGGGGGAAGGGATAGAGAGGGGGGGAGTTGGACAGCTGTTCTGACACCTGGTTTTTGGTCCTGGAAGTGAAGGGATTCCAAGTTCATCGGTGTTGTGTGACAACTCAGAGAGAAAGTATAGTGAACTGAAGAGAGCAAGAACGGGAAAATGTTTCTTTCTTCCTATTGGAGACCTTTCTGACTCCAACCCCCAGTCATTGGTTTGTTCTCTGTTTAGAAGTTAACTTTTATTACTTCATATCTGTGTACCTGTTGTGCACCTCCTTTAGAATGCAGACTCATTGAAGGCGGAGACTCTCTCTCTCTCTCTCTCTCTCTCTCTCTCTCTCTCTCTCTCTCTCTCTCTCTCTCTCTCTCTCTCTCTCTCTCTCTCTCTCTCTCTCTCTTTGTCTTCCCAGCGCCTAGTATGGTGCTTTGAACACTTTGAAGTGGGAGGGGGTCGAGGGGAGTCGATCTGGACTTAGTGAATGAAAAACAGTTTACCTTTGCCGGGCTGCACCTGCTCTGCAATTTACTCTCGGAGAGTTTCCTGGGGCACTAAGGTCAAGTGACTTGCCTAAGGGGTCCCAGCCAGGAGGTGCCGGAAGTAGCCCTTGAACCTAGGTCTCTCTAATTCTGAGACCCTTCTTTCCGAACTATTCTTGCTGCCTCTGTATGTTGCACTTAAATAATGTTGAATAGAACTGAGTTTGGGGGATCTGAGGCAAGCAGGAAAGTTGAGAGTTGAAAAATGTTGGGAGTTGGGTGGGTATTAGGTTGGATGATTAGTCAACCTAAATAATAATTACATTTCTGTACTTGTTCAGATTATCAGGTCCATAAAAGCCCCAAGATATAGGTTGTACAAATATTTTATTTATCATCTCTAAATATGAAGAACTTGAAACACAAGATTAGGTGACTGATTTACCCAGCCTGAAGAATTCAATACATCTTCCCTCTTCTCCCCTTTTACCAATCTGAATCCTTCTTCCCTCTCCCACAGGGGGAAATTAAATTTCCAAGGTGCTTCTATAATTCTATGCACTCCCCCCATTTGGAAGGTAAATGAAATAAAGGGTCATATTTAATGGAAATTATTTGATGTTCCATCATCTCATCCCTTCTCCATTAATAATAACGTTTACCCTTAGACATTGGATAGGTGGCTCAGTGGATAGATTCAAGAAAAGGGTCTAGATTCAAGAAAACCTGAGTTCAAATTCAACCTCACAGACTTAGTAGGTGTGTAAACTTGGATAAGTCATTTAACCTCTTTGCCTCAATTTCCTCATTTGTACAATGGGGATAATAAAAGCACCTACTTCATAAGGTTGTTGTGAGGATCAAATGAGATAATATTAGCATAGTACCTGGCACATAGGTGATATATATGATTTCTATTATTATGTAGCTCTTTTTGTAACTCTTTAGTGCACTTCTGGGCATCATAACTCTGTGTAGGTGTCTTTGTGAGTGGGTGAGTAGGTGTGTGTGTGTCTTTCTAGAATGGTGCATGTAGCATTGGACTTAGAGTTGGGGTGATCAGGTTTCAAATCTTATCTGATACTGTTTGATTGTGGGCAGCTCCGTTCTGTAAAAGCCTCAGTTTCTTCATCTGTAAAATGTGAATGTTAGCTGTATTTACCTCATGAGTTATTGTGAAGATCAAATGAGATAATATGTACAAAATCTTAAAATGTTAAAGTATTATTTAAATAACTACCATGTGGCAAGGGAGATAGGGAAGGGAACAAACATTTATTAAGCTCCTACTATGTGCCAGGCAGCTCTTACAGACATTTATATCTCTGTGAGGTAGGTGCTGTTATCCCCATTTTACAGATTAGGACACTAAGCTAGACTGAGGTTTAAGTGACTTGCCCAGGGTCACATAGCTAGAAAGTATATTAGGCTGGATTTGACCTGAGTTCTTCTGGACTCTAGGTTCTGAACTCTATCTACTGTGCTGTCTAGCTGCCCCAAGGGACTTTTTTCTTGGCTAAAATCTTGTGTCTTTGTAGAGTGCTCTCCATATAATAAATTTTATACATATGTGTGTGTATATATACACATACATATATATGTATATGGCATGCCCTCGTCAGAGAAAGGCTAATGAGCAAAGCAGAACTGAAATAATTCAAAAGAAATGGGAAATGCACAAATTTAGAGAATCCACCCCAAATGTTCACATGAACTGTTTGTGTGTTATTGTTGTTCAGTTGTATTGTATTGTATTCTCCAGATCATTTTACAGATGAGGAAACAGAGGCAAAAGGTCAAGTGACTTACCCAGGGTCACACCTAGTAAGTGACTGAAGTCAGATTTGAACTCAGGAAGATAAGTCTTCCTGACTCTAGGCCAGCACTTTATCCACTGTGCCACCTAGCTGTGTTGGTGTTCTTGTAGGTACACTCATGTGTATGTGCACGTGCACAGGCACACGAACGCACGCATGTACACACACTTTTTTAAAATGAAGTCTAAGTGTGCAGGAAGTAGATCCTTGAGATGGAATACAATATCTTAGGATTGAATCCATTTCAGTAAACATTTATTTTGTACATTACACTAGGCATGAGGATACAAAGATTAAAAATTACACAGTCCTTGCCAGTAATGATTTACAGTCCATTAGTGAGTATATGACATATACTCCAATGGATAATATAAGGGTAGTATGTGGGAAGTAACATCTAATAGAGGCAAAAGATAATGGTAGCTCGTGTTCTTTTTTTTTTTTTTTTGCCTTTTTTTTGGAGGGAAGTGAAGCTCAGAAAGGTTAAGTGACTTGCTCAAAATCATGTGGTCCAAGTGCTCTAGGAAAAGGAAGAGAAAGGAAATACTTTAAGTTGAGGAAGAGGCAGCTCCCAAACTAAGTCTTAAATGTTAAGAATTTCAGCAGAGGGGCAGTAAGGAGGCAGCACAATCCAGGCATGAGAACTGCTCTTCACAAATGCCAGAAGTTAGAGAGGGCAGGACAAAATAAGGGATTGGGACAGGTCCTGTGACTTCATTGGTATAGGGAGCACTCTCCTTTAATGCTGATTGGTACTTTTTCTGCAATTTATAATATCAGAGAATTGCCTGCTGAGAATTGATTTGCCCAGGGTTACACAACTAATATGTGTGAGAGGCAGGACCAGAACACAGGTCTCCCTGGTTTTAAGCTCAGCTTTGTATGGACTCTGTCACAACGCCTCTCTGAGATCAGAGACCACTAGTAAATGGTACAGTTTGATTAGGAGGTAGGGTGTATTCCAGGGAGTTGTATGAAATAAGGTTAGAAAGATAGGTTGTGTCCAGGTAAGATTTTCTTTCCCTTCCCTCTATCCCAGAATCCCAGACAAACCATGGTTATCTTTCACTTTTGAAAGACTTCTGGTGCCGGCTAAAGGCATTTCTGCAGCACTTCTGATTCTAAAAACAACTGAGTTGACTACAATACCCTTCCCCAGTATTGCTGGTGACATGGGAAACCTATATCTAGTCTCCCTATGGATGGCAATGAATCAATCCATCCACAAATATTTATTGAGATTCTTTATAAAAGTGTTTGATGACAGAGGGAAGTCAAGTCAACAAACATACAAAAGATCCTGTTGCTAGGCACTGTGGGAAATTCAGAGGTGATGATACAGCCCCTGCTATTGAGGAGCTTATAGTTCTAGCTCATCAGGGATTCTTCAGCTAGGGTCTACGAACTATTCTAATTAATATTTTAATAACTATTTCAATATAATTGATTTCCTTTGTAACCTGTATGTATTTTATTCATTTAAAAATGTTATCCTCTGAAACAATACAAAAGTTTCATCAGGTTGTCAAAGAGTCTGTGACACAAAAGTTAAAAAACACTGACTAGTGTATTGGGAAACAGTTAAATAATAGATAGTTCCTGGAAAACAGTAGGCACTTATGCTAGTTGACTGACTGACTATGGTAGGGACTAGAAACGCTATAAAAGCTCAGAGAAGAGGCAGATCAGTGTAGTCTGGGAGAGAGATCCCCATAGTTCCCTTCTTACCTCTGACACTGTTTAGGTCTTCATTATCTCACACCTAGATTATTGTAATTGCCTGTTCACTGATCTCTGACACAAGTCTCTCCCTGTTCCAGCCTATTACCCACTCAGCTATCAGAGTGATCTTAAAGCACAGAACTGATCATGTTACCCCCTCCTACTCAATAAGCTTTAGTGGCTTACTGTTAACTCCAGCATCAAATACAAAATCCTGTTTGGCTTTTTTTTTTTTAAGCAATTGGGGTTAAGTAACTTGCTCAAGGTTACACGGCTAGTCATTATTTATGCGTGGGTGCTCATTTTCTGAGGCCGGATTTGATCTCGGGTCATCCCAACTCCGAGGCCGACGCTCTTACTCACTGCGCCACCTAGCCGCCCCTCTGTTTGGCTTTTAAAGCCCTTCATAACCTTGTCTCTTCTGTCTTTCAAGTTTTCTTACACTTTACTCTACTCCATGTAACTATATGATCCCGATACTTTGGCCTTCTTGCTAGTCCTCACACAAGACACTTCATCTCCAGATTCCAGTACATTTTTACTGGCTGTCCTCCAGACCTGGAATTCTCCCCCTCTTGGCTTCCCTGGCTTCATTCAAGTTCCAGCTAAAATCTCACCTTCTGTAAGAAATCTTTCCTCCTCAATACTAATGCCTTTCCTCTGTGATTATTTCCAGTTTATCCTGTATATATCACGTTTATACAAGTTTTGTGTGTGTGTGTGTGTGTGCGTGCGTGCGTGTGTGTGTGTGTGTGTGTGTGTAACATTCTTCCCCCGCCCCATTAGATTGTAAGTTTCTTGAAAGCAGGATCTGGTGTTTTTTGTTGTTTTGGGGGTTGTTTGTTTTTTTGCTTTTCTTTGTAGTCTCAGTACTTAGTAAAGTGCCCTGAACTTTAATACATGCTTAATACATGCTTGATGATTTGGCTTAACTAGAACACTAGATCAGAAGTCAGACCTGTATTTTAGCTGGGGCTTTATTGATAACTTAGTATTTGACTTTGGGAAAGTCATCCAACCTTCTCTAGATAATAGAGAGTTTTAGAATTGGAAGAGGTCTTTGAGATCCTCTAGTACAAACTCCTTATTTAATAAATGGAAAATTGAGGCATACCCAAAGAGGAGAGGAGGCTGGTCCAGGGTCACATGGAGTTTTAGTTGCAGTTGCAACCTAGTTTTTCTGACTTTTTTATCCAGTTGTCTTTATAGGTTACCATGTGACTTTCTGCTCTTTCTCTAAAAAGTCCCTTTTGTTTCTAACATTTTGGGAAGGTTCATTGAAGAGATAAGATGAGCTGAATCTTGAAGGATTGATAGAATTTGGGTTAGTGAAGACTTCTGAACATTTATTTGCCCTTTTGTAACTTTATGACTAATAGTACTATTATCCCAATTTAAATTGTCTAAGAGGAGTTTCAGAATCCTAGAGTTGTTTTTCATAAAATAATATACTTTAAAATAAGGAAAAAAGGAGCATTATAAAAATCTTACTTAGTCAAGACCCTAGTGGGACATAAGTTACCCAGAAATTTTCTTCTCTTTGGGTGAATCTTGGAGAGAAGTTGAGGCCTCTGGCCGGAATTTCTCTTCTGAGGGTGAATGCAGGAAAAATTCTCCAACTTTTTTTTTCCCTCTAGAAAAGGCTAAGTGTGTGTTCAACCCATTAGCCTACCCAGGGATGTGGTTCTATAGGGACTGAGGAATTTTGTGTTAAACATTATAGAATGGAAGCATATCTTTGTCTTTTTAATCCTAGGGGCGGTCAAAACTGATGGAGAACCTCTCACTGGAGCCTGAGATCCAAGATGACTGTGGGCCACCTAGGGCAGCGGGGGCTCCCACAAAGCCCAGGAACAACTTCAAAGACTTGATGGTCAAGCTGACTGAGGGCCAGTATGTGCTGTGCAGATGGACGGATGGACTGTATTATCTTGGGAAGATTAAAAGGGTAAAATTTGGCACATTAGAGTCTCCAAATCCCCAGGCCGAGGGCCCAGTCCCTCAACATCAGGTTCTGAGCTCCAAAACCAGAAAGGGAAAGCATTGCTGGGAAATCAATTAATTAATTGATCAATCAAAATGATTGACAATTGCTTATTATCTTTCAGGGACCCCCATAGCTGGAAGTGAAACAAGACAGAACAAACCTAGACTGTTTTTAGTTTATAGGACTTAGGACTGGAAGGGACATTAGAGGTCATCTAGTCCAACCCCCTGGGTTTTTTGTTTGTTTGATTTTTAGCAGCTCAGGGAAGTGAAGTGACTTTTCTAAGGTCACACAGGGGTTGGGAATCCAAAATAAGTCTAAGTAAGTCTTAGGCTTTTTATACTATTGCAGGATGTCTCCTTACAACTCACTGACATAGTCACTTTTTTACCTTTAGCTGAGAAAGAAAAGGCCCCTGACAGGAAGATCAAGGAAAGCTTGAGTGCCTGGCGGGGCGGGGGGGAGGGGGGGAGACTCCAGAGCCATTATTCTTCAGAAAATCATTGTGAAAATAACTTATATTCTGACAACCTTTTCCTTTAATAAAGGACAAAAATGTGAACAGTAGTGGGTGAGGATGTGGTGATGTATCTGAGAGGTATTTTGTGTTTGCTTTGGGTTCTCGATGCACATTCTAAGTGTGAAGAAGGTCCCCTGGATGGAATAATCCAAAAATCCACCCAGCAGATGCAGTGTGGTGTAGGCAAAGAATAGAGCATCAATTGGGAGATCCTGGTTCTATGCTGAGCCTTTCCTGCTGTGTGCCCTCAGACAACCTACTCCCCCTCTACTGGTCTTATTTTCTTTGTCTATAAAATAAGGGGGTGAAACAGTATGATATCTTTTAGCTCTGAAGTTTGAGAAACCTTTTGAGTCTAGCTTTGGTGAGGCTTAGCAGCATAGACTTGGCAGGGTCGCCCAGAAATTATCTCCTGTCATTCTTATTATTATTCTAAACCAGTTCAGATTTCTGGATGTCTATTTTGTCTATAAATATTCTCATGGAAGGCACCCTTCCTTGCTTTTCCCCACACTTACTTATTTAGTAAATTCTCTATTAGGAAATACTTTTTGAGAGCCAGCTTAAATTTCACCGACCCTTGCAGGTGAGTCCTGTTTCTCAGCCAGACTTTTAAGGTAATCTTTTTAGTCTGTGTGTTGAGCCTTACTAAGGACCAATGGCAGAGACAGCGTAATGTAATGAAAAGTGCACAAAACTTGTTAATCTGCCACAGTTCCTTGTAATAATACTCTTGTCAAATATTTCCCCTCTCTGCCTTCAATTTCTTTATTTGTGAAATAAAGAGGTTAGACCAAATTATTTTAAAAATCCCTTCCAGCACTAATCTATTAAGACTATCATCCACAATTCCTTCACTACTTATTTTCTATCTGTATTGACGAGTTTGAAGCCATCCCTGTTAGAATACAAATGTTCTCTGGTGGGTAATACATTGAATGATTGTCAGCTAGTTGCCCCTTTGGATGAATGTTTCTTTGCTGAGTCCTAAGAGTATGGGCCTGATGGGATGGGTCCTCAACTGAATAAGTTCATAGAGAGGGGGAAAAAACGGAAGAGGACTATCCAGGCCCGGTCACCTAGGGAGGGCAAACTTGGATGAATCCAGAGCTAGGAGAGGTTAAGTAAGTAAGAATCCTCCTGGGATTCTAGAATCGTCTAATTCTCTGACATTGGCCAGGCCATTTATCTTAGCAATCATCATAAGAAGTTAAACAAATTTTAGTTATTGTTACTAGAGGGCTCAGGGCATAGTAGAAAGGGAGCGGGCTTTGTAATCAGGGAGATCTGGATTCAAGTATTGCCTCAGATCCATACTTGCTGTGTAGCCATGGGCTTCATTTAACCACTTAGTACCCCAGGAAAAAGTTTCTAATACTATAAATTAAAGAAGAGTTGTCAGTCTGTATTAGTAGAGAAAGTTTTCATAAATTGAGGTCCCTCTGCCAATGAAGTCACAGATCCAGACATCATCATCATCATCATCACCACCATCATCATCGTCATCATCATCATCATCATCGTCAGGCCAAATGTGAAAGTAGAAGATGACCTAAGACTACCTGGGTGTACTTGACAGTTTTGCTTGGGGCTAAATCTGGTGGGCTGAAGCCCTCACTTCTAGTCCCCTTTCTAACCACAGGTCAGCAGTTCCAAGCAAAGCTGCCTCGTGACCTTTGAAGATAACTCCAAGTACTGGGTCTTATGGAAGGATATCCAACATGGTGAGTAACTTGAAAAGTTGGGTCACAGTCCTTGGACTTCCTTTATGGATTGATCTCCTAGGATTTTCACTAGGATTTCCATTCTCCATTTCCTAATCCATCTGTTCTTTGCCTACCTTCCTCCCAACTTGACACCTTATTTAACCCCTGGGCTCTCTGGGGTTTTAGAATCATAAAACATAGACTGGTATAGTTAGAAAGTCTTAAATAGCTAACTCACCATCACCCACTCTCTTATTTTCCAGATGAGGAAACTAAGATCTAACACAGTATACTAATAAGAATAGTGATAATAAGAATCTTTTCTTATCCTCAAAGAATTTGCAGTTAGAAAGATGAAAAGAAAAGATGGATGCCTAGATAGGAATTCTGAGGCTGAGCCACTTCCTCCTTTAATAAGCATATATACCCTGGAGCTTCACAGGAACTATTAATGATGTTGAAAAGGAAGCAGTCATAGGGTTTGCCTGTTTTAGGCTAGAACTGACCAACTTCACTGAGACACATAGAACCCATCCCTCATTCACTCATTCATTCACTTATTCCTTCATCATATACTTGACGAGTGCTGATAATCTAATTCAATTTACCCCAAGGGGGATCCGACTCCCCATACAGCTTGAAGACGGTCTTCCATTGGGAATCTGGAATTGTAGAAATGGGAAGAAAGACTGTAGCAACGATCATTTAATTCAGATACCATCTGCCATTGCCCAGGTTGCATGAATGCATAATGTTTGGATAAAGACGGACTGTTGGGACAGGATCCCAGGATAATCTCTTCCATCCCTCTTAGGGGTAGTATGGAAAGAGGACTAGATAGGAAATTCAGAAGATCTGAGTTTGAATCCTAGTTCTACAACTGATTGTATGTGTGACCTTAAATAAGTCACTTCTCTCTTGATTCCCACTTCTGAAATGTAGGAGTTAGAATAAATTCTCACTAAGATTCTTTCTAGGTCTAGATCCTATGACTCCTTCCATTTTAGAGTAGAGGAAATTGAAACTCTAAGAGGAGTAGTAATTTGCCCAAGGACACAGGAAGTTAGTTCTAGCGGCGTTGTTATTGAGTAGTTTTTTCAGTTGTGTTCAACCTTTCATGACCCCATTTGGGGTTTTCTTGGCAAAGATAATAAGAGTGGTTTACCGTTTCCTTCTCCAGCTCATTTTATAGATGAGGAAACTAAGGCAAACAGGGTTAAGTGACTTGCCCAGGGTCACACAGCTTGTAAGTGTCTAAAGACAGATTTGAACTCAGGAAGAGAAATCTTCCTCACTCCAGGTCCAGTGCTCTATCATCAACCCAAATTCCCTGATTCCTCAAACAGATCTCTTCATGATAACCCATTCTTCTAGCTAGCCATACACTATCCCCCTGAGAATTTTATGGCTTGTAAGACCTATTAATTATGGCCAAAGCAAAGCCAAACAAAATAAACTGACCCTAAGCCATAGGCTAGTTAGCAGATCCAGTCAGATGCTGGGTGAGCAATAGAGTATCTGAACAGATATCCTCTCCTATGAGAACATGCTTTTTTTACTCTCCCTAAGAAATAGATACCACTCAACTTAGGGGGAAAAATCATCTTCTTTCATCCTACCCCTTTTTTTTTTTGGCATGGGGAGGGCAGGGCAATTGGGGTTAAGTGATTTGCCTAAGGTCACACAGCTAGTTAATGTTGTGTCAGGCCGGATTTGAACTCAGGTCCTCCTGATTCCAGGGTCGGTGCCCTATTCACTGAGCCACCTAGCCGCCCCTTACCTTTTTTAAAAAATCCAAAACAGTATTATTCTCTTCATATGATTGTAGCTTTTGGAACTAGAGGGAATCTTAAACATAATCTAGTTCAATTCTTTCCTTATGTAAACAAAGTAACAGAGGTTAAAAGAATAGCAAAGACCTTGTTTTAGTTCTGGCTCTGCTATTTATAAATTATGTGTCCTTGAACCAGTCACTTCCATTCCCAAGCACTTAACATTCATTTCATTTTGTAGGTGAAAAACTAAGCCCTTTGATGTCCTGGTCTGTTTCATTTTTTGGCTTTTGTAATTCTAATGTTTGCATGAGATAGAAGTGCAGAATAATTTTTTAAACTAAATCAAGATAACAGATTTAGAAGTTGGAAAGGACCTTAGAGGCCATCTAGTCTAATGCCTCTCCCCATTTTACAGAGGAGGAAACTGAGGTCCAGAAGGGTTAAATGATTTACCCTAAATTTACACAGGTAGTAAATGGTAGGAATGGGATAAGAACTCAGGTAGTCTGACTCTAAATCCACCATTCTTTCTACCATACTGTGCTGGTTGGATTAAATCATTTTTGAGTCCCTTTTATTGCCACCATTCTGAATTTGCTCTTACATTTTGTCTTCTAAGGCCCTTTCCAGTTGGAACATCGATGGGAGAGCCTTTGGCCTTCGTTTCCTGACTCTTCACTGTTTTTTTTCTCTTAGCTGGTGTTCCAGGAGAAGAGCCCAAATGCAACATCTGTCTGGGAAAAACATCTGGACCCCTGAATGAAATTCTCATCTGTGGAAAGTGTGGTCTTGGTGAGTGACAGCACTGGAGTCAGAGCTGACAGTGGGATCAATCTGAGGTCAAATCTGCCCTTGTTTGGGGCAGAAGCAGCAATCCCTATGGCTCTGCCATTCTTTTCTAACTTTGTCCGTAGAAGTTCACCCTTGACCTTGCCTTTCCTGGGCAGTTGCCTAGGACAGAATGTGGAACACTTAGTAGATGTATAACCTTGAGTAAGTTAGATAACTTCTTTGAACCTCAATTTCCTCATATGTAAAATGGGTATAATATCAGCATTACTACTCGCAGAACACTAGTATGAGGACAGGGCTCTGTTAGCCTCAAGTTGCAGTATAATTGTGAACCATCACAGTTGATGCTTCTTTGACTATCTGGTGTTGCTTCACATACAACTGCAGCTCCCATGTTTGGGGTATAAGCTCCAGCTCGTCAGACGGGACCCTTGTGCTAAGGTCCCAGGGCAAGGCCTCCCCCTCAGAGAGCTCTACTGCCAGTCTGGCAACATGCTTAGGACTCCCACATCCTCTCCTCTGGAAGGCATTGAAGACCACTGACAGTATATCAGTTACTTAAAAAGGGGAGTCTCCCAGCCCCAGGTCAGCCACTGCTACCAGAGCATGAGCTAGGGCATAGGCTCCAAAGTTGAAAGGGACAGTAGAGGTCATTTAGACCAAGGATCAACAAATGATGGTCCATAGGCCAAATCTGCTCTGCCAGCTCTTTTTGTATGGCTTAAGAGATTTTAAAGCATAAAAACCATTCTTAGTGCTCAAGTAGTACAAAAATAGATGATATGTCAGATCTCTACTTTTATAGATGAGAAAATGGCCTCAAGAAAGGGCAAATGACCATGTAACAATGCTGAAATTGAAACCCAGCCCCTCTGATTCTAAAGGACCTAATTATCTTTTTACTATTTTATATTATACTATTCCCAGTTAGCCCTAGGAGAGAGAAGGTAGCATGAGGAGGTACCATGAGGAGGTCATGGTACTGTATATTTGGATAGTGATGGGAAGGATCAGAACTTGAGGCATTGCCTAAGGGCTCCATAATGGCAGACCTGGGGTTCTGGGGAGGAGGATTGGATGAGGAGGAGACAAAAGGAAAAAGGAAGAAATTTACCCACTTTACCCTATTTAGCCAGCCCTGGCTCTGCCTCCTTTCCTTCTTTCCTTCCTTAGCTCTAGGCTCTTTCAGGACATTATCAGTTGGGTTCTCCTGAAGAAAAAACTGTCCATATAGGATCTAAGGTCCTGGCTCTCAAGATGCAAACCAGCTTCTTCAGTCTTCTTCCTCTCAGCCCCTTGCCTGGTTCTTCCCTGGCCACCTGCTCATAAATAGAATGTGTCACCAAGTAATAGCTAGACCCCTCAGAATCCCAGCTTTCTAAGAACTAGGCTTTCCTCATCTGGGCCTAGAGAGGACACAGGTCTGAGGAGTGAGGAGAAAACACCCAGAACACAGTCTGGTGACTTTTTATGTAATACATATGTATATGAGTTTGTGTGTGTGTGTGTGTGTGTGTGTGTATATATATGAGTATGTATATGCATGTATGTGCACATGTGCCTGTATATATAAATGTGTGTGAATCTGTGCTTGTACTGTGTGTGTGTGTGTGTGTGTGTGTGTGTTTGGGAGGGCAGCAAATTGGAGGGAGTATGGGTAAGAAGGAGATAACCATCCACTTAATTTTCCTCAGTTTGGAAGAGTACTGCTTACCCACTGCTCAGGAATGGGGGGAGGGGGCGGTATGAGGTGGGTGGGATAAATCATTTTGGGCTTGGCCTGGAGGAGAAGCCCCAGAATTGGACTATAGCTTGTCATGGTAGCCAGAGCCTCTCTTTCCAGAATGCTGGTTTCCATGAGGAGCTGCCCAGCCTCTACATTCCAGTTCCCTGGGGACACTCTCTGCCTTTGCCCCTCCCCATAGGTTACCATCAGCAATGCCATATCCCCATTGCAAGCAGCACTGAAGGACCTCTGCTAACACCATGGTTCTGCCGACGCTGTATCTTCGCTCTGGCTGTGCGGGTGAGCCCTAGATTGTCTCTTTCTATCAGTCTTTTTCTATTTCTTCTCTCTATAAAATGAGAGGATTGGACTAAATCTCTAAGCTTTGACGTTGTTATATATTCTAAAGTCCTCTCTAGCTCTGACATTCTATAATTCTGTATTTTCTCTTTCCCAGTCTCTTCAATAGTCTCTCTTCATTTCTGTCTGTCTCGTCTGTCGTCCCTCTCAAATCTCTCCCTCTTCTTCCCCCTCTCCCCACCTCCACCATGGATCCATGACACTGGTTTTTCCCAGACCCTGGGTCTGATTCTTATCACCTCCTCCCCAGACTATCTGTCTCTGGAAGCAGAGACAGCTCTTTTGGGTAGGGAATGAGTCAGCCATTCCATCTGCCAGTCATTGAGCCACATCTGTTTTATCCATGTACCAGTCTATTCGTATTTATCCAGGAGATCCCTAGCATTGTTCAGTTCCTTATGAATGTGGTACCCATGGATGGATAGACTGTCCCATCTTCTGCAGGTTTTCCCCTATTCTGCCCAACTGCTAGTGCCTTCCTTCTGAGATTACCTTCCATAGTATATTCACAATTGTTTAACATGTTTTCTCATCCATTAGAATATGAGCTTTTTGAGGGTAGAGACCAGGTCTTTGCCTTTCTTTGTATCCCCAGCACTTAGTATCTGGCACATGGTAAGAGCCTAACAAATGCTTGTTACCCGACCAGCCAAATGACTGCTCCACACATTTGCTGTTGACACACTTGGTAGGGAGGCTCTGGGTTCTCTTAGACCCCTCTGGGGTCCTTGGAATAACTTGTATGCCTTCTCATCTCCTCTCTAGAAAGGTGGTGCACTGAAGAAAGGAGCCATTGCCAAGACCTTGCAAGCAGTGAAAATGGTACTCTCTTACAAGCCGGAGGAGCTAGACTGGGACTCCCCACATCGGACCAACCAGCAGCAGTGTTACTGCTACTGCGGAGGTCCTGGAGAGTAAGGGCCTGACCACCTTCCCGGTGACAGCTGGAGTTATTGGGAGGTGGGGATGGGACTCATGGAGATAATGTGGCGTAAAGTATCAGAAGCACAGGTGTTGGCCCCAAGTACAGGGTCGGGGGCGGTTAGTGATGGTTGAGATCCCAGGCAGTGCTAGTCCTACTGTTCTTTTCCCTGGTCAGATCCTCTCAACAGTATTGTTCTAGTCCTTGACTTCTGAATCCTGATAAGCTAGAGTCTGTCCATAGAAGAGCAGCTAGAAGGCTGGAGACAAAAGGAGGTCTATAAACCTTGTGACATAAAGGACAAGAAGACCACATCACTAGACAACTAACATCTGGAACAGAAAGATAATAGGGTGTGACCAGGGGAAAGAACAATGAAACAGTCTGTGTCCAATTCTGGGTGCTTGGAGAACAAGACTAGGGGCACTGCCGAACCCTCTTCTCTCTCTACCAGACCAAACCGGCTCTTTTCCCAAGCTGGTTTTTCTCCTAATGGTTAGAGAGAGATGGAAACTGGATTTATCTCTCTAGATGTTAGTTCTTCAAGGATATGGTAACTAGAACTAGTTGTTGGAGAGGAAAATATAACAAATGAGTCAAATAAGCATTAATTGATCATCCACAGGTGTAAGAGCCCTGTACTGAAGAAGTAGTGTGTCTAGGTCACATAGTGCTGGAATTTAGAATAAGGGAGAACTGAGTTCATATCCTACTTCTGACAATAATTGTGTATCCATTGGCAATGCACATCTGAGCCTCTTGTTTCCTCATCTGTATAACAAGGATCATTAATATCTGGAGCTCCTCCTCATAGTCATGTAAAACAAATCAAAGGAGTTACAAATCTTTAAACATTTTATGAGGTTAATTTGTATTATTTCAGTAGGAGAGTTGTAAGGGGCTGCCACAGAACATAAATGGAACACCCAGATTCAATCCATAGAAACCTTATCCTATAAGACACTGTAGTTCCAAACCTCAGCCTCATATTCTGACCTATATAGAAGAAAAATGGGAAAAGATTGAAGAGGAAGAGATCCGGATTTTAGGCCTTGCTCTAGCCTTCATTTTGTGACTAGGAGATTCAGTTCCTTTCTCTGGGTGTCAGTTTACCCATCCATCAAATGGGGTTAACAATACTTGCCCTACATATCACCTAAGGGTATTATGAAAATAAGATGAAATGAAGAGAAAAATGCTTTTTAAAAGTATAAAGCCAGGTAAGATGTTAGCTTGTAGTAGTAATTATTGCTTATTATCCTATTAAGAAAATTGCTTTGGCTATCTCCTATGAAAATGTATTTCTTTGATGTGAATTTTGGTTACAAAAGTTTCCCAGTATGGAAAGAATTAAGAAAATATTTTTCTTTGGGGTTGGGGAAGGGAAGAAAGTTATCCTTGCCCTCCCTGCCTGGCTTTTCCTTCCATCCTTCCATCCTTCCACCCTTCCACCCTCCCTCCCCTCAATACCAACTTATCCTAGCGATTAAAAGCAGCAGGCTAAAGTTGACATGGGCTTCTTCTCTTTCTAGGTGGTATCTAAGAATGCTTCAGTGTTACAGGTGTAGGCAGTGGTTTCATGAAGCCTGTACCCAGTGCTTGAATGAGCCCATGATGTTTGGAGACAGGTACATATTTTTCTTGGGTGATCTCTGCTTGCCCCACTGAGGCCATGGTGGTGTATATATATCCTCATGTAAGATTATGTATACTTCATTCCCTGGGCAGTTGTATCTATGTATGTAACTATCTCTGCTTTCCTCATATAAGTATGTGTTTATTTCTGTTTTTACTTTATGTATGTGTGTGTATGCCTATGCCATACTATGTATATGCATCTCTAATTATCTGTATATGTGTGTGATTGTCTATTTGTGTGATTATTTGTGCATGTTGTATCACAAAACATGGACTGGTTTCTCTGTGTCCTGATTCAGCCACCAATTCCTGTTAGCATTCAGAAGCAGAGACAGAGTGGGAGCTAATTCTGAGGAGGGCCATTAAGTGAATACGTAGAATTTCCTGACTGCTCGAGTCCTTCATGGTGAAGTTTCCAGAGAAAGGCCACTCTACCTCGTCTCTTTTCTCTGACCAAGCCTATCAATTTAACTCCTGCCTCTTTGGTCTCAAAAGTCCATGGGGGGAGAGGACTGACTGGATTTCTGAGCATACCTGAAGCTCCCTATTAAATGCTCAGAAATCCAGGGACTTTCAAGAACATGAAGCAGGGGATAAATTGAAGGATCTTGATGAGCGATCACTTAACTAACACTTATTAAAGTACCTACTGTGCTCTAGGCACATGGTAAGCGCATGAAATATAAAGAAAAGCGGAAAAAACAATCCCTGCCCACAAGGAACTCAAGTCTGATGTGGAAGACAGTATTCCAACAGCTACATACATAACAAATATAAACAGAATAAATTGGGGCTTATCTCAGAGGGAAGGTGCAAAGATTAAGGAGATCTAGGAAAGGCTTCCTGCAGAAGTAGGACTTTAGCTGAGACTTGAAGCAGAGATGAAGAAGGGGAGGGCATCCCAGGTCGGAGAGAAGGACTTAGTGAAACAGATTCTTAGATGTCCAGTTCTGCCACTCAGAGCTTTCTCAGCTGTCCCTGACCCCTTCTCTCTCCTTTTTTTTTTCTTTTTGCAGGTTCTATGTATTCTTCTGCTCGGTGTGTAACCAGGGCCCAGAGTACATTAAGAGGCTACCTCTAAGATGGTGAGAGTAGGGTGTGAATGGGTAGACCTCATCTTTTGTCCTTCTCTGCCTCAGTTTCCTCACTTGTAAAATGGGGATAATAATAGCGCCTACTTCCCAGGGTTGTTGTAAGGATAAAATAAGATATTTGTATAAAGCACTTTGTAAACCTTAAAAACTGCTATATAAATGCTAGCTGCTATTGTTATTTTTATGGGTCAGGAAATGGGGCCAAGAAAACAGAGGTCTTAACCTTTGCTGCATCAAATTGGTTTGCCCCTCCTAGAAGAAAGAAAGATAGCATTACTTCTTTGCCACTCATCCCCAGAGTTGACCCTCATCAGCTGTAAGCCTCCTTCCTTCAGCTGTGATGTTCCCATAACCAAGCTGGGTTTAGAGCATGAAACGTTTCTCCCAGTCCCTCACTTGGGAATGGGGCAGGGAGCCCAGAGGATAAGCCAGTTCTAAACCTTTTCCTTCTATCCCCAGGGTGGATGTGGTTCACCTTGCCCTCTATAACTTGGGAGTACAGAGCAAAAAGAAATACTTTGATTTTGAAGAAATCCTAGCCTTTGTCAATCACCACTGGGATCTTCTTCAGCTTGGCAAGGTACTGGGTTTGGGGTGGGAAGGAGAAGGCAAGCAGTGCCTGGGATGGGGGCAGAGAATAGAGAAGGAAATAAGACTAAATGCTGAGAATCAGTCTGCTGAAGCTGGAAAGACCCAAGAAGAAAAAACGTCAGAGGCATAAGGTCTTAAAGAGCATCTTCTCCAACCAGCTTATTTTGCAGAAAGAGAAACTAAAGCCTTTCAAGGAGAAGTGACTTTTGCAAGGTCACACAGCTAGCTCATGGCAAATCCAGGACTCAGTCCAAGATTTTTCATTACATGTTTGCTAAAGTTGAATTAAAAGGAGATATTAAGTCCAAAAGACTGTTTCTGACCCAGAGATGCCAGTTTCAGAAAATGGGCCTGCTAACCCAGCTCTGCCTAGCTAGAGCCTCGGTGGTCTGGGAGAGAGGTGGGAGTGGGAAGGGATGGAAAGAAAGACAAGGCAAGTAGGGTTTGAGCGGTGCAGGGGACTGATTGCTTCTTTAGCAGGAGACCTATGGCTTCTGGGGGAAAGCTGGGACAATACTTCCCCCTGCTGGTGAAACTTTGAATAGCATGTTTTGGTGAACAAAGACTGAAACTTGGCTTGTTCCATCTTTTTCACAGTTTTGATACACATCAAATATTACGGAGCTCTCAATTGGCCCTCACACCATCACTGAGGCTGAGAGGCACAATGGCTTACCCAGGTCCACACAGCTAATAGACAGCCGAGCCAGCGCTGCAGCCCAGGTTTCTTGACTTGGAGTCTGGTGCTCAATACCTAATCTTGTATCTTCTTAACATTTTACAGTTCCAAAGTACTTTATAGTCCAGTTGGATCCTCCAAGCAGCCGTGCAGCATAAATGAGGCAAAGAATATCAGCCCCATTTTACAGATGAGAAGACCATAGCTCTGAGACATTACAGCCTAGACAGCTAGATATGGAAAGGTTTTCCTGAGATCGTTTAATCCAGTTCCCTCATTTTTACAGATAAGGACACTGAGGCCCAAAGAGAGGAAAGTGACTTTCCCAAGGACATTTGGTATCAGTGGCCGAGCTAGGATTCAAATTCTGGTCTCCTGAAATGCAGGCTTTCTCTCCACTTTTTTTTATGCGGCCTCTCTGACAAAAGGCACTGCTCTAATTGTCAGCCATAGCCCCTAGGCCAGAGGTATGATTAGGTCCATGAAGTCACTGCCTAGTTTAGGGGGTTCAAGGAACTCCATGCTTACCTAAAATTTGAGATTGGGGATAGTGCTTAGGGAAACAGCTTGAAGCAGTAGAGTACACAACTGGATCCTTACCTGAGGCTTTGCAAGTGTCCTAGGCTGAAGGCTAATGCTCACATTTCTCCTTGAGATCCAGAACTGTTTCATTTTTGTCTTTGTGTCCCCAGCACCTAGAGCAGTATATAGTAGGTGCTTAATGTTTAATTGAATTCCTTTCCCAGCTGAGCAGCACCCCAGTGACAGAGCGAGGACCCCATCTCCTTAATGCACTGAACAGCTACAAAAGCAGGTGAGAGTGGCCAGTACTGGCGGAGACAGAAAGATGGGTTGGGTTCAAATCAAGTGTTTTATTTCCGGCAACCCTGGTGCTCTTCCTTCCTACCTCAGCACCTCTGATCAGGCTGTGTCTTCCTTCCCACCCTAAGCCTTCCTCCAAAAATGTGCCCTCCTTTCTGTCTATATAAATTCAAAGCATCTTTCCACACTTTCCCCAATGATCTCAGGGAAATAGAATGTAGAATTACAGAATATAGAATATAGAAAATAGAACAAAACATGGGAAATTAAATCTGGAATAGATCTCAGAGATCATGTAGGATTCAACCCTTCATTTTATAGATGATAATGATGACAATTGATGTTTCTGTAGCATTTTCTGAACTGACAGCCCATCTGTTAGTGCATAAGTCCTCAGTGGTGAGTGAGGTCTAAGAGGGAGCTGGCTCAATCATAAAGTAGCACTTTTAGTGACCTGAGCTTCTCCCTGAAACAAAGGGTCAGCTTTTTAATGGCCATTCTAGCAGTATTCCAGGGCTGTAAGTCATGGGATGTTACAGGCTCTGGAGAAGAACAGCTGAGGTATTAAACCTGAGCAAGTTGAACTTGTCACCAGCCAGGAGTCAGGCAAGTGGTGTTTAAGATGCCATTAGGAAGATAATGTAATCAGGAAAGGTATGGCAAGAGTGAGGGGCAGCAGATGTGTGTTGTCTTGAAGCCACGTTAGGAGAACTAAAGGCCACGCTTACCACCAGCACCTCCCCTCCAATCAAGTCCAGTTGGCTGGAGTATTTACAAGTAAAACATGGATAAGAATCACACTGAATGAGAGGAAACAGATGAGTTGTGATTCTTATTGGCAGCCCTGTATAGTGGCTGGAATCCACTATACCCGCAGTCAGGAAGACTGAATTCAATATCCAGTTTCAGATTCTTCTTAGCTGTGTTATCCCTGTCTCAGTTTCCTTATCTGTAAATTAGGTATTATAATAGCACTTACCTTTCCGGGTTATGGTGAGGATCAAATAAGATATTTGTAAAGCACTTTGTAAAACTGAACACCATGTAGATGCTAGTTATTATTGTTAATTGTTGTTACTGCCATTGGAAAGAAGTATCCATATTACTGAAATCACAGGTCATTCAGTCACCTATTTCTTAAGCACCTACTGCACCCGTCAAAAGCATGAAGTATACTTTTTTCAGGTTTACAAAGTACGCTGTTCAAAACAGCTCCGGGCTGGTTAGTTATAACAAGTACCATTAACATCCTTGTTTTACATCTTGGCAGGCTGAGGCTTCAAGAGGTCAAGCAATTTGCCTGTAGTCTCAGAACTAGTGACAGATAGTAAGTGCTGGCTCTTCTCACTTTCAGTCCAGTTTTCTCTTCATTGTGCCATGCTGCCTATCTTCCCATCTAGATTTTGATTCTTAGAATCAGAATCTTAAAATATATCTAGGCCAGCCTCCTGAATAATGCTGGCATGTACAAGACTTCAGATGAGCCATTCAGCCTCTGATTGGACACTTATGGTGAGGAAGAAATCCCCACCTCAAAAGGCTGCCAGGTGCCTTCACAGATGACTTTTAAGTTCCTTATGTTGGACCCACATCTGCCTCTGTGGAACTTGCTGCCCTTGGTTCTGCTTCTGCCCCTGGGGCCACCAGCCTAGGTCTAATATCTCTTCCACATGAAAACTACCAGAGATTGTACTTGGGACCTGCATACCATCTTGTGGCCTTTGGGGCAGCATGGTCCAGTGGAAAGATCACTGGGTTTGGAGTCGGAGAACCTGGGTTAAAATTCTAGTCATGGCCCCGTGCTATCTCCGACATTAGGCAAGTCACTTAAATTCTCTGGGCCTTTGCTTACTCATCTGTGAAATGGCAAGATTAGACTAGACAGCCTCAAAGGTCCACTCCAACCCTAAACCTATGACTTTGCTTTTGCACTTAACACTTGGCCCAGTGCTTGGTGCAGAGGAGAGGCTGTATAAATGCTTATTCCCAGCCCTGCACACCTCCTTCCATTCTGAGTGTTCTCATGTTCTTAAATGGCACAGAGTCTCCTACATGCTCCCCAGGATGGAGCCCAAATTCTTGACAAATGCATGAAATTAAAGTGAACATGAGGTACACAGAAGAGTGAAGGCAGCGGCACCCCGTTTCCTTAAGCACTTGTCTTCATTTCTGGGGCTGCCTAAGACAGTGCTAAGTCTTCCGTAAAGATTCTGTCCTGTGGAGGCAGGTAGTTTAGCAAACTCCACCAGCTTTTCAACTGAAAAAACAAAAACAAAACCATCCAGGACCTTCTATGTCTAAGGTTCAAGGCATATAAAGATGAGAAATTACACAATTCCTGCCCTCAAGGAGTTTACTTTCTAATAAGGAAGATATAACAAAGACATAAGGAACTACGATTCATGAAGAATAAGGGCAGGAAAGTATTAGACAGTAAGCTCCATGAGGGCAGGGCAGGGCCTAGGGCTTAGTTAAAGTCTTCATCCCCAGGTTCTGCACATGGCAGGCACTTAATCCGTGTGGAATAAATGAAAGAATGTGATAGGGGCAAAGGTGAGATTCAGTCCAAATACCAGAGAAGAGAGACTTCCCTGTGCAATAGAGGGACCAAGGAAAGCTTCAGTGAAGAGGTGGGACTTGAGCTGGGTCCTGTAGGATGAGTAGGATTTGACTGATTAGAGGGAAGAAGGTCTAGGCGTTCAGAAGAAGCTGTGTGCTAGAGTGGAAGGACCCCTGGATCTGGAGTTAGGAGGCCTGGACTCAAATTCCATAGCTCTTCCACCATCTGCCTTTGTGACCTAGAGCAATCCCAGGGCCTCAGTTTCCTCATCTGTAAAATTAACCCAGACCAAATGACCCCACAGTTTCCTTCCATTTCTAAATCTATGATTCTAGATCATATATCTAGATCTGTGGCATCCCAAGAGCAAAGTTTTGGGAGATAGGATTCAGGGAAGGGGTGCAATGAAGAGAAATACTCAAAATTCAGAATGCCATCATACCTCTTCCAGGAGGCCCTCCATGGTTCCCTGGACCTGTAATGATCTTCCCCATAGACCTCAATGTAGAATTTCTTATGTACTCTTTTAGTGCACTCAGAGGTAATAGAATGATCAGACACAGGATCTGGTTTTGTGTTACTGACCCTATTGATCTGTAAGCTTTTTGAAACCAAGGGCCATGTCTTATATAAACCTCTGATGTCTTTTATCCACAATATTCTAAAGCAGAGATTCTTAACCTTTTTTGTGTCGTAGACTTTTTTGGCAGACTGGACGTATCCTGTAGACTCCTCAGAGAACAATGTTTTTAAAATGCATAAAATAAAGTATATAAACTGGCTTTTGAAATAGAGTTATCAAGATATTTTTTTAAAAATAAGTTCATAGGTCCCAGGTTAAGAACCCCTGTTCTATATACAGAGTGGATGCTTAATAATGTTTATTCTATATCTTAATAATGTCTGTTCCGAGTTGAGAGGATAAAGGGGAAAGGACAATGAAAATCGATGGGGTCTCAGTTACTAGGGAACTTGCAGCTACCTCATGCTTCTCACAGCTTATAAGTATATTGTGTCTGTCTCTGGACCAAGAAGTATGTAGAGAAGGTGTTTGGGGCTGGGTTAGAGCCTAACCTCTGACCTCAAAGATAAGAGACTGTGATAAGCTCTGAAGCATTTCCTGGGCCCTTTGCCCACTCCCTTCCAAGCCCCCCACCCCACCAGCACCACACTGGCTGTAGAGCATAGTACTTTGCACACAGTGGGTGCGTAAGAAATTTTGGTTATATTGCATGTGTTGTATTAGGTTTCTCTGTGGCAAGGAGATCAAGAAGAAGAAATGTATCTTCCGACTAAGGATCCGGGTCCCTCCCAACCCACCTGGTAAACTGCTGCCCGATAAGGTGGTGACTCTGAAGGAAAATGGCGGCCCATCCTCTGAGCTGCAGAAGAGAGGGAAGAGCAAGTACCAAACCAAGCATAGGTCAGTGCCCTAGGATGACTCCCCACACAGGCCAAGGGGCTGGAGCTGCAGCAGTGACTCAGCATTTCTGCCCTCAGATCCCAGCCTGAGAAGACAGGGAAGTACAGTAGATACTGAACTTCCCCTCTCTACCCATCCTTCCATCCCAGCCTTGTACCATGACCTCAGCTCTCCTCCTAGTTATGTCATGGAATCCAAGAATTTCTTAGCCCCTTCCATCCCTATGTTCCCAGCCTTCTCAGGATCCCTGTTAGTCCCTATCTTCCACCTGCCACTGATCCTCATGCCAGTCCTCATTTTCTCTGACTGTAATCACAGCCTTTCCATGACTCCACCCCCAACCTTCCATGGTAGCATGCCCTTGTCCTTTCCCACCCAGCCCTTCCCTCTGCCCACCCCCCTGTAATCCAAGCCCCTGACCTTTCCTGTGATCCCTTCCCTTCTCCATGACCCCAGTCCCTGTCCCTCTCTGGCCAGTACTCACTTCTCTTCACAGGGTGTGAACAGCTGGATCTCTGCCCTGACCTCCCCTCTCTTGGATATCGAGCTGCTCATCTCCCCTCATTAGCCTCCCATTCCTATCCTCTCTTCCCCAAGGCAATGGGGAAGAGTGGAGAGGCTGACACACTCTCTTTCTTCCTTTTCTGTGTCCACAGTTTGGTGCCTCATGAACAGCAGAAAAGGCGAGTTGTTAGAAGAAAAAGATCAAAATTTTTGTTGGAAGATGCTATTCCCAGTGTTAGTTTCTCACTGTCTGTCTTACTCTCCATACTCTTACTTTTCTGGGTCTGTACAAATCTGCAAAACTTTATTTAAAAAAGGAATATGCCTTCTTCCTCCCATCCCTAATTTTGGTGACCATGTATAATTCACCTTGTTTGGGAGAAAATTCCAGTACCTTTGGTGAAAATAATGCCCCCTCCATTTATATAATGCTTTATACTTCTCCAAGCATTTACACATTGACCACCCCATTAGATCTTCATAAAAACTTGTGGTATAATGATGGGAAAGGACAGGAATGTGCAGTCAGAAGACCTGAGTTAAAATCCTGGCTCTGCCACTCATCGTCTCCATAGACCCAAACAAATCTCTTCCTTCTCTAGACTTAGATTTCTTCATCCATAAAATGAGGGAGTTTGACTAGATAGTCTAAGCTATTTAGAGCCATTTGAACTATAACTTCTGGAACCCATAAAACTTGTCTGAGAAGTGTGGCAGTGATTATTGTCCATATTTTATAGGTGAGGAAATGGAAGCCTAGACAGGGTAAATAACATAAACAAGGTCACCTAGTGAGCCATTGACAGTCTGGCCTAGAACCCAAACTGGGGCTCTTTTTACTGTACCCTTTTCAAAACATGTCACCTCTAATGTTACTTTCTCAAGGTGGCTAGGTGGCGCAGTGAATAGAGCACCAGCCCTGGGGTCAGGAGGACCCGAGTTCAAATTAGGCCTCAGACACTTAACACATAAAAACTAGCCATGTGACCTTGGGCAAGTCACTTAACCCCAATTGCCTTACCTCCCCTCCTCCAAAAAGAAAAAAATACTACTTTCTCATCCCTGAACCCTGGCATCCATGGCCAGGGACCAGACTTACGGAACAGGACATCTTCCTCTGCCAATTTCAGAGGACAGGGCAGCTGAAGGGCCAGTGGTCCTGTGCATTCCTAGGCCTGTTAGGTGCCAGTGACTGAGAGCTAGGTTGGGTGTGGGGAGATAACAGTGATGCTGGGAGCACGACAGGTTCACCCCATGCTGGGAGGAACTTGGCGTGCTCCTGACTTAAAGGAGCTCTTTGAGTCATGGTGCTCAGAGAATTGCTGAGCGACTGTTAGGGAGCTCTTGCCACTCTTCTTCAGGTGTGTAGTAGAAAGGGCACTGGATTTGGGTCTCTGCTTCTTGTGATGTTAGGCAAGTTATTTAATCTTCCCAAATCTGTATCTTTATTATTTCTAAAGTCTCTTCCAGTCTGAAGCTGGTACTTTGCTTTCACTACCTTGATGGTTAGAAGGCTCCAAGAGCAGCTCATCTATTTAACAAACAATCTTAGCCTATTAGGTGCGGAATCCTGTTCCTTAAATCTGGTCTCTGGTTCCAGCAGAGAGATAAAGGTAAAGAAGATATGGCCTCTGCCCTTAAGGTACTAACAACCTAGGAGGAAATGATGAGCTTATCTGGGAAAGAGCAGACCAAGGCTATTGGAGAACAACTAAGAGCACCATGTTTACATAGCACCTTCACAAAAGATGTCACAATATCCCAGTAGAGTAGCCCCATTGCAAATAAGGAAACTGATGGGCAGGTGATGCCCACGGCCACACAACTATTAAATGGCAGAGTCAGGATTTGAACTCAGGTTTCCTGTCTCAAAGCCTAACCAGTCAAGTACTAGGCATTGGCCATAACAAGCACTCATGTTTCTCCAGCATTTTAAGGTTTATAACATGCTTTTTCTCTGTAACAACTTATGAGGTGAGGAGAAGGATTCTTCCTATTTTTCAAATAAGGGAACTAAGATTCACAAAAGTTAGTCACTGGAGCAGAGCCCCAGCCCTAAACTGGAGAGATGATGAGGATACACTTCCTGCCCTCCTGGGCTTTATGCCGTTGTTGGGGTCCAGGGTTCTCACAGGTCTTTGGGAGGGGGAGAGTGGGAAAGGAAGAGGAAGGCTTTCTAAAAGAGGGTGGGGAAAGGGTATAGACAGCATGCCAGGTGGTCAGTGACTTCTTTATCTTCTGTACCCTTAGAGTGACTTCACCTCGGCCTGGAGCACCAATCACCACCTGGCCAGCATATTTGACTTTACTCTAGATGAGATTCAGAGTTTAAAAAGGTAATTGGAGGCTAATTCCCACCTCAGAGGTTTAAATATACCAGATGAGGTTGAAAAAAAAGTAGAGAGGGAGGGAAGGTGTTACCAGTGTCCTTGTGAAAGACAGGAAGGGGCAGCTAGGGGGCGCAGTGCATAGTGCACCAGCCCTGGAATAAAGAGGACCTGAGTTCAAATCCAGACTCAGACACGTAACACTTTACTAGCTGTGTGATCTTGGGCGAGTCACTTAACCTTGATTGCCCCACACACACACACACACACACACACACACACACACACACACACTGAAAGGGACCTGAGAGATCACCTAACCCCATGGGCTTCATTCTAAAGATGAGAACGAGAACACTGAGGACAGAGAAGGCATGTGACTTGCCCAAGGTCACACACAGCCAACAAGTGGCAAAGCTGGAGCTCTTGGTCTCTTTCCAAATCTAGTGTTCTTCCCACTATGTCATGCCTCTGTAAAGGCTAGAGGTGAGGGGGTGGAGAGGAGCAGTTATTTTAATAGAGAAGAGGGAGATAGCTGGGGAGTTATAGAAGGTGCACAAGATTTGGGAGTTAAAAGACTTGCTAGCTTGTGATTCGAGGCTAGTCACTTCCCCTAAATAGACTTCAGCTCCCCCCTCTGTAAAAAGAAGAGGATGGCCGAGGTGATCTTTAAAGACGCCTCAATTATGTTTCCCCAGGCTGCTGTGGGGGTGACTATGGCTAAGCTGAGAGAGGCAAACGCCCACTTGGAAGGAGGACAGGATTACCCCTCTCTGCTTCTCTCTTTCAGTGCCAGCTCAGGCCAGACCTTTTTCTCAGATGTGGACTCAACCGACGCCGCCAGCACATCTGGCTCGGCCTCCACCAGCCTGTCCTATGAGTCCAGGTGAGAAGCAGCAGCAGGAGCTGCTCTGACACAGTGGTCCCAAGTCCTGGCTTGACCCTGGCATTGATCCCATGAGTCTGCGTTCTCTGTGTTCTAATATCCTATGCTATAAGATCCCTTACACCCCTAACACTTTAAGGGCCCAGGGTGGGGCTAAGTGTCTTTGAGGGTGGGCAGTGGTTAAGCAGGCTTGGTGTTTGTATGGAGTAAGTATGCATAATGTGGCCCTCAGACAACCCCTCCACACCCCAGTTTGATCCACCCAGCTCCCCATCCCCAGTTAGAAGTCCCATTGTCACCTTCTGCCCCTCCTGGACAGGCGGACTGTGGGCAGCCGGAAGAGGAAGCTGGCAGCCAAAGCATACACATCCCTAGGGGCGAAGCGGCGGGCGGCAGAGCCTGGTGGGCGCTGCACCTCAGACAGCAGTGCTGAAGGGGGCTCGGGCCCTGAGAGACCTGATGATGGCATTGATAGCCATACTTTTGAGAGCATCAGTGAGGACGATTCCTCCCTTTCCCACCTCAAGTCCTCCATCACCAACTATTTTGGTGCAGCTGGGCGGCTGGCATGTGGTGAAAAGTACCAGGTCCTTGCTCGAAGGGTGACCCCTGAAGGGAAGGTCCAGTACCTGGTGGAATGGGAGGGGACCACCCCGTATTGACCCAGTGTTGGAGATGGGGGAAGAGCATGAAGACAGTTTCTAAAGAGTCTTGTTAACCAAAGGAGGGAAGAGGGAAGTCTATCCCAGGGGCCTGCTAAGCTCTTGGGCTTCTCTCTATCCCCAGGGGTTTCAAGAGAGATGGGAATACAGTGATGCTCAGCCCTAGAATTCCGTGCCTTTGTGAAAGGCTAAGATAAAAACTCTGGGCAGAAGTTCCCCATGGTGTTTGACTGAGCTCCTAGCTTGGACTGACTTCTCTCTTCTCATATTCTCCCCTTTTGTGTCTTTTAAATTTTTTCTTTTCCTCCTGTGTTTTTGTCTCCTCCCCTAGTCCTTCTGTTTTATTCTTTCTTGATGTCTGTCCATATTTCTCTCTGCATCTTCATGTTTACCTACATGTTTTACCTTTCTAGGTGTTTCTGTCTATTCCATGATATGTCTGTCTTTGTCTTATTTTTTTGTCTGTTCCTCTCTACCCCATTCCTCCACCCTTCCCCAAGCTATATTATTTTAGTAGCTGAATATATGCAGAGGGCAGCTGCTACATGCCCTTCTCTGACCTGACCTTGGGCAAGATGTTCTCATGGCATCAGAGTGCCTTTGGCATAGAAGGGAATTTTAAGGGGGTGGGGTGGAGTTCCTCTCTCTGGAGTCTGAAGGAGACCCTCCCACTTAGTTCCTTCCTACAGTTGTACCTCCTGTCTCCCCCCACACAACATGAATGTGGGTTCCACAGCTGGGGTAAAGGGGAGATTGAGAATTAGTAGGACAAAGACATCAGTACAACCTCATATTACCCAGCTTATGGGACAGAGAAATTCTTCTTTTGGATCAGAGGTCTACACCCCCACCATACCCACCCAAAATGAACACCAGAAAGGGTCATTTCTTTCCATTGTATTTATTTCTTACTTAATGGAATGGCATTTAACTTCGAAGAATCTTCATTGCCCTCTGAACTGAAACCTCCCTCCCCCCTCATTAAACTTGGCTGTGAAGCTGAGATAGAAATCACTTGGTCACTAAAGGCTTTCAGTGTTGGGAGCCCTGGATCAGGGGAAGAAGGGAAAACAAGGACTTGACCAAAGGCAGGCAGTGAGTGCCCCAAACCCAGCTTTTTCCCTTCCTGGGATCCCAGGCACCCTTCAGATTTCCCCCTTTCCTGGAGGCAGGTGGGTTCATTAAGCACAGCCTTTCCTGGAAACAACTCCTTTAAGCAGTTCCTGGAACAGGAAGGCTAAATTAAGATGGAGGTAGGTGTTAGATTATGCGTTTTTAGGGATAGGGATGCTATAAAGAGGATTACGGTACTTTAAGTCTCAAAGAAACCTTGTAAGGCAATTAGCTCAACCTCACTTAAGGAAATGGAGTGGTGGCATAAGGGGAAGAGCATTAAATTGGGAATTCAAGGATCTAAAAGAATGTTGACTCTGGAATCAGAGGATATGGATTCATATCCTGCCTCTGTGACCTCAGATGAGTCACCTAATTTTTCTTGACCTCAGTTTCCTCAATGGTAAAATGAGACTGGATGGCCTCTCAGGTCCCTTCCAGCTTTTAGCTATATGATCCAGGTTTGAATCCTGTGACCTTGGGCAAATCACTAAATCTCTCTGAGCCTTAATTTTCCTCCTCTGTAAATTGAAGAGGTTGGCCTCAATGATCTCTCCCTTCCATTTCCAAATCTGCTAATTGACTTGCCCAAAGTCACAAAAATAGCGAGTACCGAGCTGGGATTTGAACCGAGGTCTATTGACTTCAAAGGCAGTATGCTCCCTGTATTCTGGATTAATTGTGTCTGTGTACGTAACCCTACCACTGATCCTCCAGCAGATGCCAAGCTAACAGCCTAAAGGTGGCATTAGACCTGGCTACTAGGCTTCATCCAGGGGAGGTATCCCCCTCCCCTGAGACTCCGACACTCATCTCTCCAGGAAGCTCAGTGCTTGCATTGTCCCCATCCTCTTAACAGGAGAGTTGAAGGGATGGGGGATGGGGAATGAGGGTGGGAAATAAATAGATCCCCTCAAACTGACAAACACCGTCTTATTGAGCAACAACAAAGGGAAAGTTGTGACCAGACTGGAGGCCCCTTGGGTACCCCTCCCCCACATTGCTCCCTAGAAGAGGAATCACCCGTGGTGGAGGAAAGTGGGAACTTCCTAACGCTGCTTCTATGAATAATCAAAACCAACCCCCCAGTGAAGGGAAACCAGATGCACGTAGCTCTTCATAGTATGGACTGCTCACCAGCTCTACCAAGTTCTCTTTGGGAGGTGGGGGTGGGGGTGGGTAGCAAGGTCTGAAGCACTTACGTAGACTCAGGCCTCTAAATGAGGCTGGCCCTGGAAAACAGCAAGATCAGGGATGGAATGAAGGATAGCAATTAGAAGTGGTCAAACAAATGAATAGGTCTTAAGATATTTCCATTGTTTTACCTTGCTGGACTCCAAGCCTTAACCTCTGCCCTCATGCCTTATAAAGAGCATCTCTGGTTCCAGTGAGGGACTTAAATTGATACTTATGAACCTCAGAACTGATGGTGCCTTTCAAATTGAACTCCCCACCCCAGTCATCCCCACAAAAAGAAAATGCCAATGCTCCACTGACTTTCCCATTCATCCAGAAAGAAAGTTGTGTTCGCTGAGTAGCCATGGTTCTGAGGCCTGGTGGGTGTCCACTACATACTGCTATGTGGTCTCTGGATCCTAAGAAACTAGCCATGGAAGAGTATGTAGAGTAGAGCCTCTCCTCTTGACTCTGTGGGCCCTGAGTAACATTCACAAAATAAATTAAGTGCCCGCTCAAGTTGGCCCTGGTTCCAGCCTTAGAGCTAAGAAACTAGCTAAGAACTGGAGCTAAGGTTCTTCTAAGAAACCTGTGGGGAAGGAATAGGGAGTTTGGCAGAGCTGTTTGGAAGTTCTATTGGGGGTCTGAGGTGGGAGGTGGTGGTAAATGGGCCTCCTTTAGTTGGTCCAGGACCCTGGGTCCTGGGATCTCAAAAATAATGACAGCTCTGACCTGGGTACTGTACTGTCACTGAGGACACTGGCCAAGCTAGGACCTTATGACAGGTAACCTTTTAAAGGTATTGTCTCCCCACTCTGGCTATGGTTGCCTGTGAGTTGTAGGATCAAAGGGGCAACTAAAAACATGGGAAATACAGGCATCATACCCTACCTGCTCACAATCCCAATTCCCTGGCAATCCCAAGAGCCATGTGATCTGGGGGGAAAATTGAGCAGCTGTCACAGATGATGTAGACATTCCCATGCCTTGGGTACTTTGGGGCCCCGAAAAGTTTTCATGTGTGAGTAGTTGAGAATCCCTTCCTCCCCCCAAGGGACTCTACTGAAAAGATAAGTGCACTTCCTATCCCTGGGAGTCTCTTGGGTCCCTGCCTGGACACACTGACGTCTCCCTCAGCCCTTTATAGGGGCTGGACCCAACTTTGGCATCCTCATTGGACTCCTGAGGGCATTCAACATTAGTTGTAATAGATCCTGTAATGACTCTGTTGTGCACCTTTAAAAAAAGATTTATGGTTCCAAGTTGCTGCTTTTAATAACCAACATTTTATATTAAAGTTGTAATTAATGTTTGATGTACAATTAAAATCTCCCCTTGTGAAATGACATGCTTTCTTCCACATCAGTCATTAAGCAAGGGATCCCCCCTTGCTGAAGGAGACACTACCAAAGGGAAAATAAAGTGACTGACTTCCTGGTTCCCCACTGAGGCTGAGGAACATTAAACTAAGTTTTCAACACCATCACCAGTAACACCTCCCATTTCTCTACTTGTTTATGGTTTATAAGACACTATCCTGACAAAGTTGGGATAGTTGTTATTCACATTTTATAAATGAGAAAACAGGCCCAGAGAGTAAAGTGATGACAGCTAGTCGATGTCAAAGATGAAACAAACTCACATTGTTTGACTTGAAGTCCAGTATTAGTAAATCTCATTTTTTTCTTCTTTTTTTGGTCTCTGTCTCTCCTTATCTATCCCTCCTCCCCACTCCATCACCCCAGTATGCTGTATTATTTTTGTAGTTGCATATGTGTAGAGAGTATCTAGCAGAAACCCTGACCTGGTGGGAAGTATATTCATGGTTTTCGAGTGCTCCAAGAAAAATGTGCTGTCGCAAAGCAATGGGAGTCATAGTGGAATTAGTATCATCAGCTTTAGATTCAGAAAACTGGTTCAAATCTTAAGCCTTGAGCAAGCCACTTTACTTCTTTTGGCCTTGGTTTCCTCATTTGTAAAGTAAATGGGTTGAAGGAGTTCTCTAAAGTTGTTTCCATCTCTAGACCCTATGATCTATGAACTCTTTTTTTTTGGGAAGGGGGAGGACAATTGGAGTTAAGTGACTTGCCCAAGGTCACACAGCTAGTTTTGTGTTGTGTCTTGAGGCCAGGTTTGAACTCGTGTCCTCCTGACTCCAGGGCTGGCACTCTATTTACTTCGCCACCTAGCCATCCTTGATCTATGAACTCTTAACCCTGAACCAAGCTCTTTCTTCAACATGCTATACTGTCATCTTTGGGTAGTCTGCTAAAGACCAAAGAATGATGGGAGAGAGATTCAAGATTACTGAACTAGAGTTAAAAGGGACTTCAGAAGCCATGTAGTGCAACCATTTTGTTGCTGTTTTGTTTGGGGGGGGGGGAGGACTATTGCTTTTTGGAGGGGGAAGGCAGGACAATTGGGGTTAAGTGACTTGCCCAAGGTCACACAGCTAGTAAGTGTTCAAGTGTCTGTGGATTTGAACTTGGGTCTTCCTGACCAGTGCTCTATTCACTGTGCCACCTAGCCACGCTAATCATCTTGTTTTTGTCAGGCCAAGGAAGGTAAATGACTTGCCCAACATCACATAGATAACATTAAACAGAGATGGTATTTGAACCCAGGTCCTCTAATTCCAAAAACAGCCCCCTCTCCATTGTACCATTCTTCCTCCCAGTGATAGTCTCCCATAATCTTTTCTAACCACCCTCTCCCCCTAGCTAAGTACCCTATGCCCAGTGCAATGAAACACCAAGAGCAGGAAGCAAAGCAATGCTGAGCTCTTTGGACACAAAGGAGAATGAAGAATAGTAAATAATAAAGAAGTTATAAATAAAAGAGCTTGATCTATCTAGCAAAGAAGACAGGGCTAGTACACATTGAAATAAAGACACACACATATATACACATAAAAGTGCAACACAATTTAAAAACGCAACACTTACTATGCAAAATAGGCACCTATTGAACTAGAGAGCAAGTGTGTGCTAGTATGTGGTCCTGACTTGGTGCAATAAGGGCAAGATAATTGTGAGCTGCCACGATCAAGGAAGGTTTCTTGAATGAGTTGGACTTTCAAAGGCATAAGTTTTTGTTTATGTTTAGATAGGAGAGGGCATCCAGAACAGTAGACCCACACAAGGCTTGAAGAGTCTATGTAGAGGGCAGCAAGGAGATAAAAGGGGGCTAGACAACTAGAAGTAGCAAAAATAGTGTAAAACTAGTCTCTTTGCACTGAAATGGGCTTCACCAAGAATGTCCAATTCTCTCAATAGGGTCTCCTGTTGAAGCCTGGGTCTCTAAGTTTCATATCTTTGACTTCCCCTCTCTCTCTGTCTCTCTATCTCTGTCTCTGTCTCTCTGTCTCTGTCTGTCTGTCTGTCTCTCTCTCCTCTCCCCTCCCCTCGCCTCCCCTTCCCTCACCTCTCCTCTCCTCTCCTCTCCTCTCCCTTCCTCTCCTCTCCTCTCCCATTTCCTTCTCCCCCTCCTCCAGAAGTTGTATTCCTGCTATTTCTTATTAAGCTGCTCTCTGCCACTGTCTTCTGGGCCATAAAGAACAGGGTCAGGATTTCTCAGAAGTTTACATCAGCTGTGAATTTTGACATTAATCTACTTTCTCTTCTAATATCCTAGTCTTAGCGAGGAAGGGGAAAGGTTTTTTTTTTTCTTTTTTCAATTGCCTTCATTTCCAAATATCTTATCTTACCCCACACACACCAAATGAGTTGTCAGAATAAAAAGATTGGATGGGAGAGGGAGAGAAAAAGTTTGCCAAAATAACCAACATACCAACAAAGTCTGAAATTATATGCACTATTTCACACCCTTTATACACCGCTGAAGGAAAAAGGGGGTGGGAAGAGAAGTGCATTTTTTAAAAAAATCTCTTTTTCAGGGCCAGGTTGGATCATCATTTTACTATACAAATTTAAGTCACAATTTTGTTATCAGTGTATATTATTTTTCTGGTTCTGCTTATCTTACTGTTTTAGTTCAAATTAGTCTTCCCATTCTTCTCGGAATCCTTCCTTGTTTCTTATAGTACAATAACATTCTGTTACATGCCTGTACGAGCTGCAACTTGCTTATTCATTCTTCAGCTGGTGAGCATCTATTTTGTTTTTATTTCTTTGCTAAGGAGTTGATTTCTTAAAGAGCTTTGTTTCACATGAAGATACTTGCTTTTTTTCTCATTGTAAATACACTCTTTTGTTCCCTGAGATGTAGCTACTTTCCCCTTCAGAAGCCAAGCCTTAAAATCCAGAGGCTCCAGGTTCCTCTGTGTAGCTAGATATATGCATATAACCATGTCTTTATATACACACAAATAAGAAGTGTATGTTTTTAGTCTTTTTAAATCTCAGGTTACCTTTCACTGGGGGAATATTTGCATGAGGTTATCTATCTTTTTTAACCAAAAAATCTCTATAAAATTTTCTTTCATGCCTCAGCTTAAAGAAGTTGGAAGGGACTTTAGAGACCAGCCCATGTATGAAAGGAATCCCTACTGTAATATACCTAATAAATGGTCATCCAGTCCTCTTCTTGAAAAGCTCCTAAGGTAGCCCATTCAACTTTCAGATAGCTCTCATTGTTGGGAACTTTTTTCTAACATCAAGCCAAAATTTGGCCTGAAATGAAATATGGAGATTCAGAAGAGGAGTGGGTTTGCTGTCCATTGAACTTTACCCAAATGCTCTCCATCATACTATTTTAATTGGATTCCCTCAGAGTTGTAGAGCTTCTTAATGAACAATACTACCTCGACCTGTCTTTTGCCTTTTTTTCTTTTGAATAAGATATACCCATCCAAGGTCTCAGCCCTCTAACTTATTGTCACCACTGGGAAGTGGTCCTATCCTTTTTTTGATCTTTCTGCCAAAAATTTTTAAAGTCATTTTTTTGTCCTTACTTGTCCCCATCTTCAGCTCATTCTGAGCTTTCTACTTCTTAATACTCTTCTTACCAAAGTATATTATTACTTTTGCATACCACAGAGAGTCTTTTATTTAAAAAAAACTTAATATTGCGTTCTTGAAATTTCACATTTTCTCCTTGGGCAGCTCTATCTTTTAAAGGCCAGAGGGAATCTTCTTTAAGAGCTCCAAAACTTGAAAAGAATTCATATGGAGCTGATTTTCTCTTTCTAATCTTGAAGGCTAGGTGGTGGAACTATTCTAAGGTTCTAGAAACTTCAAATCTTCCTGTTGGCTAACTCTCATACAAATCTCTTTAATTGGAGTGGTCTGATTACTGACTTGTTTCTATTTTCACCATCTTTTAAAAATCTACTCATGTAATCAGTAGTACACAACCTTAAAATAAAAAGATTTTGCATAACAGGCATGAAAAAATTCGTATTTATATATAAAATGAATTGGACTTAATTGACCATCCAATTTTGTCAAATAACTTGTCAATCTCTTTTTATTATTTTTTGTAATCAGTGTCCGAGAAATGAAGCTCTGTGTTTATATGGACCAGGTTTGATATTTAATGCTTCTCACTAATTATCCTCTTTGTATAGGCCAACCCAGTATTTCCATGGGAACATTAGAATATGATATGTTGCCATTCCCCAGTGGGTAAGTAGTCAAAGGATATGCACAGATAGTTTTCAAAATAAGAACTACAAACTATAAACAATCATATGAAATATTGCTCCAAATCACAAATGGTAAGAAAAATGCAAATCAGAACAACCCTGATGTTTCGACATATACCTACTAATTTGGCAAAGATGACTAGTGATGTAAATAATCAACATGGAAGAATTTAAACATTTGCTGATGGAACTGTGAACTGATCCAATCATTCTTAAAAACAATTGGAATTATGTTTTTAATAGTGACTAAAATGTCCATATAACCCCATGCTATACATACTACAATATTTATAGTAGCATTTTCTGTTCAAAGAAGTAGGAATAAAGTAGAATATCATTAATTTGGGAATGGCTAAATAAATTGAATCAAATGTGCAAAAACGATGTTGACTTCAGAGAATCATGAGAAGACATACAAACTGATTCAAATTAAAGTAAGTAGAACCAGAAAGATAATACACACAACAACAGTGGAAATGGAAAGGACAAAAAGCAAACTCTATGTTGTGTAATTATAATATCTAAGTTTGGTCCTAGAGAATAAATGAAAAATAAATTTAGATTGTTGATAAAAGGAATGTGGTTCATGTCTAGGTCTCTACAATTAAAGAAGAAGCCCTCAGCTCTTGTGAAAGTGTTTAGGCTATTAAACCAATAAATTTAGAATAGACTTTATCTAACCTAACAGAAAATATAAATACTTGCACCCAAGCCAGTTAAATAGACAAGATTGCTCTCCAATCTCTAAGGAGTCTCCAACTTCTCTTAGGACCTATAGAGTCTTCAAGACTTACTATGCTACCCTGTGGTTGAGTTCCTTTCCTCCCACACTACAAAGGAGACGTATATTTGCAGATTTATGGAACTCACCTTTGCCAGTCAGTCCATCACTTGGATGTATTTAGTCCTTCCAACTTATGCCTTGAGATTGAAGTTCCCTTTCCCTCTGTCCAGCCCCTAAGAGGAAAGCTGTAGGGGTTACTAGGGAGTCAAGAAGCAAGCTCCCAAGTGGATATTTATAATACTGCCTTGGGATGGAAATATTTGTACTAGGAGAAAATCTGCAGAATGGTATGTATATATAATATATGTATATGTGTATATATATATATATAATATATGTGCAATTATGTGTATCTACATAGGCACATATACATATATACACACATATGTGAGCATATCTATATCTAGATAGATAGATATAGATATATTGATCAGGAGGATCCATGATTAACTCATTAGCTCCCTAATCAATTTGAGATTATAGGGAATGGCACCTTGAGGCATCTGAAGGACGTGGAAGGCACATCAGTGATGTCTTCCTGAGAGGACACAGAAAACTCCTTTGATTGGTTCCCTCCCAAGTGACTAAACCTGCTTCCAAGCTGATTGGCAACTGAAAGTTGAAGGATAGATTTTTTAAAATAATTTTTATTTTTTTTTGAGCAAATTATTAACATAGTTTCTTATGTTTTTGGAAGAAGTTTTCATTTTCACTTTTTTTTTCTTGTCCAGTCATTTTTCAGTCATGTCTGACTCTTTGTGACCCTATTTGCGGTCTTCTTGGCAAAGATACTGGAGTGGTTTGCCATTTCCTTCTCCAGTTCATTTTACAGATGAGGAAACTGAGACAATAAGATTAAGTGATTTGCCCAGAGTCACACAGATACTATCAGAAGCTAGATTTGAATTTGGGAAGATAGAAGGGGGCAAAGGAGCCATCCCTCCCTTGGTAGTTTAAATAGATCAATCTGATTGGTATATACATACATACATACATATGTATGTATGTATGTAGGATTATATCTTTTGAAGAAACAGTGAACGTACCTCAAAGACTTCCTTTTTGCCTCTCCCCCTTGTACTGTCTTCCAGAGTGTAACAAGTGTGAGATTAGGGGAAGATTCTTCTCCCTTCCCCCCCTCCTTCTCCTCAGGTGCAGCAGAAGCACTTGGTAAACTGCATATGTTTTTACATGGACAAGGAGTGTTTGAGTTCCTGAATACAGGAATGGCTATTTTAAATCTTTAGGCAACATAATCCTGGAATTCAACTTTCTAGCAAAGGAGTGGAGATTTCCTGAGTGGCACCAACTTTAAGAATTGCCTGCTGGGTGACCTGGTGTTCTAGAATTCCTGAACTCACAAATTTGGCAATTGGGTCATTTAGAGGGAGATTTCCTGATGTAACATGTTTTTTGGAGAAAGAATAAAACAGTACGCACATAGTTTCTGCATAGTTTCCTAATTGAAAAAGCCACTCAAAGCTAATCTCACTAAAAGAGGACTGCTTTTTCAATAACTGCCAAAGTATGTTTACCTTGTAGGGGCAGCCTGAACAACAGGGTAGCCCTATGAATCTTGAAAAGATTGTGTATGATTGTGGGAGAGATTTCACCAGAATGTCAGTTCTCATAGTCAGTCAACTAGCATTTATTAAATGCCTACTATGTGCCAGGTACTGTGCAAACAATGCATATATCAAACAAACAAACAAACAAAAACACAAGAGAGATGATTGCTGCTCTCAGGAAGTTCACATTCTAATGGAAGCAGGCCCAAGTTCATTTCCCTTAGGTGTTGAGCCAATATATATTTCTCTGTATGGGCTCATATAACAACTTTTTATCTTTTCCTTTTTTGGTGAAATTAAATAAAAGCTGTCCCACTCCAAATATGCATTTACCCCATTTGCAGGTCTTCCTGTGCTATCTCCATATCCTCCAGTTCCCACTTTGGGTCCCTTGGAGTATTTGCCATTTCCTTGCCATGCTTCTTTCTACTCAGTATTTCCCCTTTTCCTGCTCTTCTCCCATCTTACTTTCTACTTGCTATTCTGGGAATGGTAATCAAATAATTTTATTTCTTCTGGGAAAATCACATAATTCAATTACCCTTTGGTTCCACTCATCATCCCTATGACTTCATCCTTCCCTAGTCACCACTCCCCGATATCTGTTGTCTCCTCATGTTATGCTGAAAGCTCCTTGAAGTCGGGAAATAACTCACTCGTTTTTTATTTGCATCCCCAGAGACTAGTACAGAGACCAGCCTGGCACATGAGTACTCCCATTCATTCATACTGTCACCTTGTATTGCCTCATACACTTTGTGGTCATGGTGCTTAGCAGAAACCTTTATCAAACCTCCGTATTCTAGAGTAGAGTGGGGTAGGACCTCCTTCCCCCAGCTGTTTGAATAAAAAGGGGAGTAGAAAAGTACACCTCCTTAGCCTTAGCAGGAAAAACTTCCCCTGACCCAGAGAATATGCATATGCAGAAATCTCTTCTCCCCAAACTCCAAGCTGTCAGTCACCAGCATAGCTCCATAATGTTCAAAAAGAGGGAGTTAATAGCTTCACTGCATTCTTCCCTGTCCAGGTCACATCCAGAGCATTGTGTTCAGTTTTGGGAGGGGAGAGGGGAAAACGTTAGAAAGCCTGGATGGTGAATGGACTAGATAGATGGATAGATAAATAAAATTTATTAAGCATTTGCTATATGCCAGGCACTGCGGTAAGTGTTGGGAATATAAGTACAAACAAAAAGATTGTCCTGCCCTCAAGGAGCTTACATTCTAATGAGGGAAGACAACACACAGAAGGGAACTGAAAAAGGAGGTATCTACTGAGGGATAAGGTAGGAAAATGATCCAGAGAATCAGTGACTGCACCAGGCTAGAAATTAGCATGACTGTCACAGGTACTACTTCAAATGGAGATTCTGAGGACAAGCTCACTAATTGGAGAAAGTGGCTATAGGAATGGAGGGACTGCTAGCATGAGATGGCCAATGGGGCAAAGGGAGTCGAGGAATTTATGGGCTCAGTTGGGTTGAAAGTAATTGAAGAAAATGGAGATATTTAAAAGTCAGGAGAAGACTTTGGAAACCATGGCACCTATCCCCAAGTAGTTGAAGAACTATCATTCACTAAAGGGATTTGATTTATTCTACTTGGCCTCAGAGGACCAATCTAGGAACAATGGGTAAAAGATAGAGAGAAAGATTTTGAATTTAGGCTGAATGTAAAGAAAACAGTTTCACCTTTAGAACTATCTAAAGGTAGAAAAGATTCACTCAGAGACTAGTGGGTTCTATTAGGTTTATACTTCAAAGAGGAAAAGCAGTTATATGTATACAAATTTATAATAGCTATTTTTGTGGTGGCAAAGAACTGGAAAGTGATGGGATTCTGCCCACTTGGCGAATGACTGAGCAAGACGGTATAAGAATGTGAGGAATTCTATGGTTCTTTAAGAAATGATGAAGGAGATTTCCAGAAAAACCTGGAAAGACTTGCCTGAACTGATACAGAGTGAAATAAGCAGAAAAGGGGGAATAATTTCTACAATAGCAACAATAATATAAAGACATCTTTTGACAAACTTAGGAACTTTGATCAACACAATGACCAACTACAATTCCAGAAGACTCTTGATAAAACATGCTTCCCACCTCCTGATAAAGAGGTGATGGATTCAGTGTGTGGATTGAGATACATATATACATACGTATATATATATATATATATATATATATATACATATATATATATATATATATACACATGTGTGTGTTTGTATACACACACATACAGAGAGAAAGAGAGATTTAGCTTTTCTTTCTGTCTCATTTGGGAAGGTGGAGGTGGTAAGGGAGAGAAGGCAGATCTTCATGAAAATGAAATAAAATTTTATTAAAAAGCTAGTGGGCAGGGGCGGCTAGGTGGTGCAGCGAATAGAGCGCCGGCCCTGGAATCAGAAGGACCTGAGTTCGGAGCCGGCCTCCGACACCTAATCCGCACAAACAAAAACCTAGCCGTGTAACCTTGGGCAAGTTACTTAACCCCAATTGCCCTAAAGGGGCGGCTAGGTGGCGCAGTGAGTAAGAGCGCCGGCCTCGGAGTTTGGATGACCCGAGATCAGATCGGCTCAGAAAATGAGCACCCACGCATAAATCAAATGACTAGCCGTGTAACCTTGAGCAAGTTTAACCCCAATTGCTTAAAAAAAAAGCTAGTGGGTTTCCCTTTACTGGAGGTCTTCTAATTATAGTTAGATGAATCTTTAGGGATGCTATAAAAGAACGTTCTTTGAAGGGACAGTTTGTATTAAATGATATCTGAGGCCTTTTCAAATGCTGACATTATGTGTTTCTTTGTTCTGTTTTCCCTATCTTTTCTGCTACTTCTTAGCTGCTTTTGGGGTCAGGATACAGGTGGAACAGGATAAGTGTGAGTCAACCCACCACACTCCCACAGCATCAGTCTGGACTGTTATAAACCAGGAAGTTGTGGTACAGACCCAGGGCAGTTTGGGTTAACATTGACCTCACAAGTTGAATAGATCTGGGATCCAGCCATGGGCTCTTTGGGCAAGAAGAGTTTAAAGTAGTTTTTAGGACTTTGGAAGAGAACTTCTGAGACCCTGGGGACCCTCCACACTGACCACTTTTAACCTCCCTCTTGATGAATCTGCTTTTATCTAGAGGTTTATGGTTATATTTTCACTAAATGGAATTGTTTGAACTTTTGGGCTCAGCCTGATTCATTGTTATAGATAAGTAGCAACCTAAACCAATACAGCAAAATCAATATATGAAATAGGAGTGGGGGGGCTCACAGAAATTTCCTCAAACCTTGTTTTGTGGCAGGGATTGCTTAAACTTCTATAATTCCTTGAAATTTCATTGACGCCAAATTTTAATAAGATATAAAAATAATTACAGAAAGAAAACAGCAAATAAAAGGGAGCAAAGACAATGTAATGAAAACTGGCAAAAGTTTGGTAATTTTTCTTTTAAAATCTGGATGTAATGTAACTGGGAAAGGAGATATACAGGCACTGGAGCATAGAGATGCACCGTGCTCTACTGGAAAGTTGGGGGGCGGGGCTGGAGGAAGATATTGGAAAGAGCAGATTGGGGGAGAGGATATTCAGTGGGATCGATGTTTTAGGGTGGTCAGTAGGGGAAAATGGGGAGAAAATTTGTAACTCAAAATCTTGTGTAAATGAATGATGCAAACTAAAAAATAAAAAAGAGAAAAAATAAAATCTAGATTTAAGTCAGGTGATAAACGATTCAGGTAAGAAACATAGGATCAGAGATACAGAGCTCAGTTTGACCTCAGAGGCCAAGTCGTCCAACCCAGTCATTTAACAGATGGCAAAATTGAGACCCAAGGAGGTTAAATAACTTGCCCAAAACTATGCAGGAAGAGAGTTAACAGAAGTGATATCTGAGCCTGTTTTTTTCTAACCACAAGTCCTCTCTATGCGTTGCTACTGACCTTCCAGACTTCAAAAATATGGCCCCATACTGGGTACCTCCTTCTCCACCCCTCTCTCATCCTCTTCCTCCTTTCTCTTTTGGATGTTTTCTTCCCCCATTAGATTATAAGCTCCTTGAGGGCAGGTTCTGTCTTTGTGCTTGCACTCAGCACAGTACTATATGCATAGTAAGTGGTTAATAAATGCTCGGTTCTTACCTTCTTTCTGGAGAGTCATTGCTTTTTTCCACTGTACCACACTGCTTCCTCGGTGTGATGTGCACATAAACATATACATATATACACTTGCATATAAGTATTTAATATATCTAATGTACAGATTTTCTAAGAAAAAGAAAATCATGCTGTTACTCCAAGTCTGTAGTCAAGAAGAGCCAACATTGATTAGTGTTTACTACATGCCAGGAAGCACTGGGGATACACAGAAAAGTGAGAACAGTCCCTGCCAAAAAGGAGCTCAGGATCTAATTAGGGAGAAAACACGGGAACAACTAGGCACAAACACGATGTGTTCTGCGTAAATGAAGGCAATCTCCGAGGGAAGGTACTGGCATTAAGGGTGACTGAGAAAGACTTTTTGCAGATTTTAGCTGGGTCTTGAAAGGAGTCAGGAGGCAAAGATGAAGAGAGTGTTCTAGATAGGGGAAGACAGCTGGTGAAAAAGACATGAAGTCAGGGGGTGGAGGCTTCTGTACCAGGAACAGTAAGAAGAAGATTGGTGGATCTTAGAGCCCATAGAAAGGAGTCAGGTATAAACAGACTGGGAAGGTAGGGAGGGACCCGGTTATGGGGGGCTTCAAAAGTCAAACAGAGGAGTCTATTTTTGATCCCAGAGGCAATAGGAAGCCATTGGAATTGCTGAATATGGTCAAGACCAAATGATAGCTTGAGGGGGGAAGCAGTATAGATAAATGTGTGTATGTGTATATAAGTGAATGTATATGTGTATGTAGTTATATGTAAATGTCTGCATAACACATATGTGTATATATGCCTATATAACATATATGTGTACACACACACATATTAGTCCAACCAAATATGATCATTCATTTTCTTGTTGATAGGATGGGGGATGGGGGAAGGTCAAGATGGAAATTCTCGGTGGAGGAAACATGGTGGCCAATTAGGCCAAAAGAATCATACAGAGAGGAATTCAGGGATTGAGGGGGCCTATGGAAAGAAGAAATAACAAATTTAAGAAATTACTATTCTAATTTAGTCTTTGAGACATATGTCTCCTTTTAGCTATTATTTGAATATTTTAGATCAGAAACCACTTATGGATGACGGATTCTTTTTCTTTCTTTCCCTTCTTAGCTGAATTGAAGACAATACTGTATTTTAAGAAATGATGAATATGAAGAATTCAGTGAAGCATAAAAAGGTATGTGAACTGATGCAAATGAAGTAATTAGAACCAGGAAAACAATATATAGTAATGGAAATGGAAAAAAGAAAAGGAAATTGAACAGTATACAAGTATAATGATCAAGGTTGGCCTCAAAGAAGAGAAAATAAAACATGCCATCCTTCCTTCTTTGCAGAAGTGAGGAGACTATGGAGATAGTGCATTGTGGAGATTGCAAAACTCAGTTAATGCATAGTCTAGTTTTTTTTTTACTTTTTTATTCTTTCTGACAAGAGATAACTCTATGTATGGGAAAAGGGAGATTTATTTGGAAATGAAGATGCTATAAAAATTTAATTATTTAAGGAAAAAAAGAAAAGACAGTCAGATACTTTTCCTACCTCAGACACATTTGGTCTAAATTATGTTCAGTTAAAGGGATAGATTCAGCTTTGGTCATTAAAAAGGTCAGTTATAGAAAGCAATAGGAGACCTTACAAAAATGACAAATAATTTGAATTAGAAAGCTCAACAGTAAAAATGTCAGAAATTTCCAATAGAAAACAATCATGGCAAAATTTCTTTTGTGTGACGTACTTTATCAATTTTTTCAGAGATTATTCCTAGGGCAGCTAGGTGGTGCAGTGAATAGAGCACTGGCCCTGGAGTCCGGAGGACCTGGGTTCAGATCTGGCCTCAGACACTTAACACAAAAAATAGCCATATGACCTTGGGCAAGTCACTTAACCCCAATTGCCCTCCAAAAAGCAAAAAAAAAAAAAAAAAAAGACTATTCCTTGCTATTTACCTGTTAAATCAAAGGTTATTATCTGTCTTGGTAGAGGAACTTCTCACACTAATGAAATCACAGATCCTTCTTGTATTCTGCATGATTTTTGCCAAATCCAAATGAAAGAAGAATTTTCTGTATGGTAAGGTAATATACGTATTTCTGTTTGAAGAAGACAGTGTTCATTGCATCAAGCCCTAGAATGCTTGTGAGTCACATAATCACCTAAAAGAGTTTGACCATAATCCACACAGGAAAAATCAAGTAGATGAAGAAAACCTATTCTCTAGACTATGCTATGGATAAACCATAGTCCATATTGAGGCAACCTGGTGGTTGGACAAAAAAACTAGTCCCAGAGTTGAATGGAAGGAGGAGAGTAGGCTGAATTGCATTTGGTAAAATTTACAATGCTTTTAATGTTCCAGCCTTCTTAACATAAAGGCTTTTGTTTTTAACATCAGGGTTTTCCTAGTACTGCTGCATTGCAAAGCAATATGGCATACAGAATAGAGAATTTCAGAGTCAGGAAAAACTGGGTTCAAATCCTGCCTTTGACACATGTTAGCTATATAGACCCTAGCAAATCACTTACTTTCTTAGCACTTGTAATGTTAATGGGAGTTGAAGATCTTCCCCAACCATTAATAGGCATCAGCTTAATTAGGGGAGGTTTGTTTTTCAGGAAGACTCAAACCTTTTGTTACTTTGTAATTAGGAAATGGGTCATAAGGATTGTGATACCTTCTGACTCTGAAGATGGGTATATGTACTCTGAGATGAGGTTTTGCTTTGGGGATCACTCATTGGAAGAATGTTCTTGTGATTTGACCAGATGAGACTTTGGGTAGCCATTAAGGAGCCCCCAGGCTTTGAAAACCCAGATGTTGGTGTTTCTCTCTTTGGTAACTGTATTGCAGCTTTGGTCAGACTGCTAGAAGCCTTGTCTGTCGATCTGTGTTATTTTCTCTGTCTGTATTTTTTCTGCTTATAATTTCTGCTTGTATTTTCTCTGAAGTTCAGGGTGCTGACTTTTCCCCTGAACTAAGTGAATGATACACACATACATACATATGTTTATGTATGTATATATGTATGTATACATGTGTATGTATATATGTGTGTGTGTATGTCATTAAAGATTGTTGACCCCTTTAAAGTTGCTTTACTTTAGAAAAGCTGATCAAAGAACCTGTGCTAGCAGCCATTCTGGGTATGCTAGGGTGCTTATTGCTACAGCACTCCTGGCAACTCTTTAAGACTATGTTGTAGAACAGGTGCTGGCCTGCTTTGGTAGGAGTTTCTTCAGTGGACGTTCCCTTTTACCAATGAATTCATGGGCTCAAGTACCAAAAACAAACCCCAAGATTATTGTATGATTGTGATTCATAGAATGTCACAGTCTCAAAAAGATTAAAATTGAGTCACCCAAATGGTAATGAAAAAACCTACATTCTACATGATTGGGTTTGGACCTATTGTGAATGAAGAATTGTACAAGAGAAATGGGATAAAAGATATCATCAGAAAGATGTATATGAAAAGAAAATGAGCTGGTTAAGTACCAAGAGCAAAGGATAACCAATGGATAGCCTGTGTGTTCCATTGGCATCTCCACAATTCAAAAGACCTCATGGAAGGTCCCTACGTGTAGGATAATAGACTCCTTTTATAGAATTTGTAGGAAGATATGGAGAAGAGTTACACAAGAAAAGAAGGCACAAATGAGTGGTGATCTTTACCATAGGAGGGGTTCCCTCATTAATGAGACCACTGGCCCATCAAAATGTGATTTTGAAAGAAAATCTGATAGTCTCTTCGCTGGACAAAAAAAAAGTACACTTGTATTGAAAGGTTCCCTCTTACCACCTTCACCCTGCCCCAAGCAACCTTGTGTAATGGGAATGGGAATTTGAAGATCTTCCCTGCCCCCTTAATAGACCTAGGGGAATTTGAAGACCTCCCCTGCTTTGAAAGTAAACTCTGCCCCCTAACAGGCAGGATGTAATCACATGGAGCCTATGATGGAGGGAATTTGCTGAAGGTGGAGCAGAGCCCACAGGAAGCTGGGAGCCAAAGACAGAGAGACAGTGGGAGAGAGAGGTGCTCAGGCAAGGAGAGAGAGGTTGGTGAGTAAATATTGGCCTTGTATTGGTTTGTGGGAAGGCTGAAGAATGCTGTGGCTCTCAGTATTATTATGGCTTCTTAATATCTTTGATACTATGATGGAATTGGCTTACTGGTTTGGGGATTCAGTTTTCTGGTATCTATATAAATGCTTTGGTTCTGTCCTCTAGATAGAGAATTTGGTATATTTTGCAATGGAACATCATGCGATATTTACAGTCACGGTCTTTATCATGATTGTGGGCGCTGTAAATATTGCATTAACACTACACCTTATATGTACTTGGAGCAGCACCCAACTCTGTCCCTTCTTTTCTCCTTGACTCATTCTAATGCTTGCTTTCTCAAGGTCTCCCTAGTCTAATTTGCATGGCATAAACAAGCATCACTGGAGAAAGACAGGGAATAGATGGGTAAAAGGGATATAGCTAACTAGAGAGCATGATCACTAAAATATAGTGTTTGACAGGCTTTCTCTGTTTCACAATTCAGTTTATTCTCACTCATGTACATCCATTCTGGTACTTCTTGGAATTCAATCTGGGCCAGGGTTTCTGTCAAAAACAGAAGCAATTGCTATTTTTACACTTGCTCTAAGCCAACAGAGCCCAAACAATGACCAAATGAGGTTTGGTCTGGGACCCAGATTGGCTTTTTATTTTTATCCAATATAATAAGTTTGAGGTGGTAACTTGGAGCTGTTTTCATTTGCATTTTTCTAATCATTTTTTATGTGACTATTGAGTTTTGATTTCTTCTGAATATCACCTGTTCATAGCCTTTAACCACTTATGGACTGGAGGATGGTTCTTATTTTTATAAATTTTCTCAGTTCCATATATATTTGAGAAATGACACCTTTATCAGAGAAACATAAATTTTTATCCAGTTTCTGGTTTTCCTTCTAATTTTTACTGCATTTCATTTGTGCAAAAGCTTTTTAATTTCTTGCTTTTTCTTTTGGAGGGGGGGAAGAGCAGGGTAATTGGGATTAAGTAACTTGTCCACGGTCACATGGTAGTAAGTGTTAATTGTCTGAGACTGGATTTGAACTCAGGTCCTTCTAACTCACTGCACTACCTAGCCACCCCTAAAAGCTTTTTAATTTCATACAATCAAAATTGTCTTTTTACTTCCTGCAATTCTCTCTCTTGTTTGGTCATAAATTCTTCCCTTATCCAGAGATCTGATTGGTCCATTTTTCCACATTCCCCTAATTTATTTATAATATCACTCTTTATTTCTAAATAATATTTCTATTTTGCTTTTGGTATATGGTGTGAGAATATTAGTTTGTGCCTAGTTTCTGCCAAACTGCTTTTCAGTTTTCTTAGCAGTTTTTTGTCTAATAATAATTTCTTGTACTAAAATCTTTGGATTTGTTAAACTCTAGGTTATTGTTATTTACTACTGTGTATTGCTCACCTAACCTATTCCATCAATCTACCACTCTGTTTCTTAGCCAGTACCAGATTGTTCTGATGATTGATGCCTTGTAATATAGTATGAAATCTTAGACTGCTAGGCTGCCTTCCTTGACATTATTTTATTGATTCCCTTGATATTTTC